>JACWRQ010000032.1:0-65737 GCA_014849955.1 Cryphonectria carpinicola | reverse complement strand
AGAGAGCGGGGGGGGGGGGGGGTGGAGGCTGGGGGAGGGGAGGAGGAGGAAGAGGGGGAGGAGGGGAAGGTTGTGAGGGGGGGGGGGGGGGGAGGGGAGGGGGGGGAGGGGGGGGGGGGGGGGGGATGGAGAGGATTGAGATGGCGTTCTATGATGTCGAGGCAATAAAGTCCAAGCTTGCCGTCATGGCACAGATGGTGGGATGGCAAGCCTCCTAGGCTGTCTGAGCCACACCATCGTTGTGCGGACGGCCCTCAGCCAGTGCCTTTCGTAAGCCGGCGATCTCGAGTTCCATGAAGCCGATCTTGGAATCTCGTTGGGTCAGAGTGCTCTCTATAGAGGTGAGCCGCGCCTCTCGTGCGTTGGAGACGTTTTCGACAGACGCAAGCCGCTCGCTGAGGTCCTTGACCCTCTCCTCGAGCTGCTGCATATAGGTCCACACGGCCTGGTCGCCTTGGGCGAAAAGATTGGCCGAAGACTCGCCGCTGCCGGCGTGGCTGACGGGCCCATTGGACAATCTGGAGTGCGTCGGAGCGTTGGCTGGCAGTCCTGGTGGGTGCGATTGACCTTGTACGTTGTTAGTTGGGTAATGAAGGCGTATGACGTGGACAAGAGGGTTCATCGTACTGTGCGGTGGTAGCAGCGATGGCAGAGGGTGTATGTCTCGCTCAGATGGGCGTCGAGGATGCTGCTGCTGCTGCTGCTGCTGCTGCTGCTGTTGCTGTTGCTGTTGGTACTGGGAAGCCAGCCCTGGCGAGCGTTGTCGCGCCTGGTCGTGGACCGCAGGGCTCAGTGGCTTGGGGCTCTCGGTGATGCCTTTATGATGCGATGGTGAGCCTCCAGCACCATTGCTGACACGTACACGAGGAGAATGGAGAAACGGAGTGGATGGGATTGCAGAGGAACGAGAAAGGGGAGAAAGGAGGGGAGCCCACCAGTGATGTTGCTCGCCAGACCTGAAGGGCCAGCAGCGCTGCTATTGTTGGGCGGGTAGAGGACGCTCGGAGCTCCTGCGCGCATGCTACCCGCGGGCGGATAGGTGCGAGAATTCGGGCCAACAGCTTCTGGGGCCAGGGCATGAGGGGCCTTGATGGCCGGCAGACTCTGCCTGCGACGCTCTTCCTCCGTCATGTCCACGTCACCATTGTCGTCGTAACTCACCCCGCCCATGGATTCATCACCCTCGTTCCGAGAGGCACCATCATACTCACCCTGGTCGCCGTAACTTCCCATGGAGGCGCGCCGGCCAGCACAACCGCCAGCGCCCTTACTATGACGGGCCAACGCATCGCCTCGTGCGAACTTGCGACCACACTTTGAGCACTCGTGGTTCTTCTCGCCAGTGTGTAGCTTGCCATGACGCTTCAGGTCGTGGAGGCGTCTGAACCTCAGGTTACAGTCCTTGCACAGGTATGGCTTCTCCTGGCTGTGGGTGAGGAGATGGCTCTTCAAGTTGTGGTGGCGCGTAAACTCCGTGTCGCAGTATGGGCACTTGTGCTTCTTGGACGAGATGGGCATCGGCTCAGCACCGTGGGGGAGGCTGGACGGTCGAGGTGGAGGGGGCACCGGTGACTGCGCGGTACCGCTGGGGGGCAGGACGCCCGGGTACGACAGAGAGGTGGCCGCCTTGTCTGCCATCTGCGCGTCGGGCTGAGAGGCAAAGCTCTGCCTGTCGCTGCGCTGGTCGACCTCCATCGGACCCGGACTGTTCATCAAGGCATGGCTGGCGGCGGCGGCGGCGGCGGCGCCTGCTTCTCCTCCTCCTCCTCCTCCTCCTCCTCCTGTTGCTGCTCCTGTGCTCGAAGCACTGTGCGGCGGGCTGATGTCTGTCCTCGCATCCGAGACGTTGGGCTGCGGTATCGTGACAGGACCGAGGGCTTTCGTGGCCTCGGCGGCCAGTGCGATCTCGTCCATTGCTTCTGGCGCGTCCTGGGGACGGCTGACTATCATGGTGGATCCGGACATGAGGTCGCTCAGAGCCTTGTGGTTGGGATTCTCACTGACCCCAGGCGGGTTGCGCCTCTGGTCCTCTTCCCTCCGTCGCCGCTCCTCCGCGACCGCGGCAGCACCGGTGAGCTGAAATGGGGGGGACAACTGCGCTGTCAGGCCAAGACGAGCAACTTTGGACGGGGAGTAGTCGCGGTTGAACTGGGCGGCGGAGGTATTGGAGGTCGGCGAGATCGGGGACTCCTCACGAGGCCTCTTGTTGATATTGGTAGACGGCTGTATGGGCGAATCTGTAGCGACGGGTGGTGGAGATAGTGGAGGAGGAGGAGGAGGAGGGGGAGGGGGGGGAGGAGGGGGAGAAGAGGGAGTAGAGGTCGTTGGAGGAGGAGGTAGGGCTGAGGTGGAGGGTGCGGCGGTCGTCGCGTGGGTGGCCGTGGCGGGGGGTGAATCTGTCGCAGTCGGTGCAGTGTCGGATGCCATGAGGCGGGACGAAAAGGATGTTGAGAGTTGCGATCGCTGGTGTAGTGTGATGTGGTGTGTCTGGCGGGGATCAATTGCCGCCGCAGGACCCAAATTATTTGGTCGTGGTCGGCCCTGCGCGTGCCTAGAAATTAATCTTCACTGTCGCGTCACCTGGGGGCATCCTCCCAGGTCGGGGAGCGGACTTGGCGCGGGTGACGAAATGTCGAGGCTGTGTGGTTGTGGCGCTGGCGAGGATGGATCGTGGCGCGAGCTTTGGTGTTGGTTTCGATTTCGTTAAAAGGCGGGCGAGGCGAGGCGAAGGAGACCCAAACCGCGCGCAACGACCTTTTTGTTTCGACCGTGCACTCGTCCAAAGTTCAATGTGGGCCCGGCTAAGTATGTCTTTGATGAGGACGGGATTTCACCTCAGCCCCCCAGGTGCGTTGGGAAATCTGAACTGCTATGTGTATGAGTGGGTGGGCGGGTTGGTGGGTGGGTGTTGTACATGTGGGTGGCGTACAGCTGAAATCAAAAAAAAAAGGTCAAGAGTTCGTTCGTCTAAACAACTAAGTGGAAATTGTGTAGAGGAATTGAATTCCTGGTTCTCGAGGGGGGGGGGGTGTGATTAAGCGGAGGCGAGAAAGGGACCTGGAGGGACAGGGACGATGATTCAGCTTGGGGTCGAGTGGGTGACGGGGGAAAGAGATGGGCTTTGGGGGAGGGGCGAGTTGAGGCTCAGAATGACAGACCAGTTTTTTTTTGGGGGGCAAAGGCGGGGGGGGAGGGATGGAGAGGGAAAGAAAAAAAAAGGAAAAAGAGTAAAAGAAAGTGAAAAATCCACTCCTCCTCCCCCAAGAGAAGAATAATTTGAATTGGCTAATTGTCATGGATGTTTTTTTTTTTTTTTTGATTTTGATTTATTTTATTTCTATTGTTTGGGTACCCGACCAGCTGGGTTCGATCTGGCAAGAGGAAGATGGGAGAGGAGGGCTCGGATGGGGGGGGGGGCCAAAGTAAATGTGGGTGTGGGTGGGCGGAATAAGCAGACCTGAAGGCGGATAAACGATGTGGGACGGGACGATCAAGATCACAAGCAATACAACCCACGCAACTGCCGGTGGGCAGCGTGTTCTGTCCTTAGTGGGCAGGAAGAAGGGCAGTGATAATGCAGGTGAGTTTCTGGGCTTAGTAGGAGCCCGACTCACAGGTGAGCGTGGCTGCGAGTGGTCAAAAAAACCCCCCCCCCCCTCCCCCTCCTATGGTGGTAGCATGCAGACTCTGCAGCAGCTGCAGCTTGAGCAGTTGTCACTTGATGATCAGTGAGGCCATGTCCCCTTCATTCAGGTGGATCCTGACCCTTGGAAAGCAGGACACAGACAGGCTCTGCCATACCTTACTTACTTCTTAGTGCTATGACCTAAAAGTCCCATAGTAACCAAGAGGTGGAAGAGGAGGAGGCTTGTGGCCAGGTCAAGTCCACCCAACCTTCTTTGTGTGAGGCGCTGCCTTCCTTGTGCCACTTTATTCCCACAGGGGGTCAGGGGGGGAGCCACACCTACTAGAGGCTATTCTACGGTAATACTATTGTAGTACTCCGCCCATAGTATACTCGGTAGTACCTGGACTGCGACAACCCCTGGTACCTACTATGTACTGCACAACCTCCCTGTGGGCTGAACCTGAACCAGGCCCTGAGCCTCTCTCTCTCTCTCTCCTCTACCTGCTCCATGGCGCAGCAGAAGAGCCCAAAAAAGGATACACCACAACAAAACAATAATTTGTTTCCAGACAATTTTCCATCCTGTCGATCATTTCAGTCACGATGGTTTAAGATTTTTTTTTCCCCCCCTTCCTCCTATACGAGGGCTTGTGTCACAATGATAGCACATCACAATATCCATCCTCATCACCCGCATGGTTGATTTTTGGGTTTGGCGTGTCCTGCTGGCGGCCAATCCTTGACTGACAGGCAGGCATGGGCTAAACCACCTTGAGCCACAGGCAGCCCGCCGCTGTAACCCTGCACTGACAGGAAGGGGAAGTGAGGGGTCCACGCCAAGGCGCAATAGGCAAGCACACTTGTACTGTTCAGGCCATGCAGCCATCATGCGCCCTCCTGTTGGGTTTAGTGGCGTCCTGCACTCCTCCACCCGTAGACTGACACGCGCATGCCCCGACGCCCACCAGGAACAGACAAGGAAAAACGTGATGACGAGGATAATGATAGCTAAGGGACCCCACACTCAGCGGTAAACAGGGCAAAAGGGAAGACCTCCTCGACAACCCCCTGTCAGCTCACATGTGGGAAGGAAGAAGGGGAAAGGGGGGGGTGGCAGTCTGTAGCGTTGTTGGGGGGGGGTGGTTTTTTCCTTCTTCTTTTCTTTTCTTTTTCTTACTCTTTCTTCAGCAACGATCTTCACACGGACGAGGATATGTCTTACTACACATGTACTAGTACTATGTACTATGCACGGCTGCGAGCGACACCGGGGTTTGATCCACTTCGGCGTCTGCTCAGTCAGCCAACCCATTCCGAATGCTCACGATGACTACTACTGCTTGCACTACTACTGCTGCTACAACGACGACGACGACGACAACAACAACAACAACAATTGTATTACTGCTAGTGCTTGAAAGGGAAGAACGTTGGGCTCTGCACGGTGATCCTTTGCAGTGAGTGGTAGTAGTCCAAAAATCCTCGAGTAAGCGACTTGGCTGTTGTTGCTTGGAGCAGATTGCCGTGGTTCCGCGCCCTTCTCATTTCACTATCATGACTTTGGTAAGTCAACAACGATGCCATGATTACTTCTTTTTACTTACTGTACCTGCTAGTAGGGTAGTAAGTACGAGCGCCCTCATTTCGCCCCTGGAAAAGTCAGCACATGTAAACAGTATAAGTGCATCCTAGCGCTCAGCAGCAGCCCTCTCTATTAATACGACAGATCATGGCCCCCAGCCCTATCATCATCATCATCATCATCATCATCATCATTCTCTCTCTGTGTGTGTGCCTGTGCTTGTGCCTGTGCCTGTGGCCTTTTCGGCTCTCAAGCTGCCGTGAGCAGTTCCCATCGCCGGCAGCCGGTCCCCCCCCCCCCCCCAACACCCTTTCTCCCTTTGCCCGAGCAGTATCAGTCAGCAGCAGCCACAAAATCGCCCGGTGGCTGTTTCAATTCTGACATGGTCCAAAGACAAGTTACGCTGCGTCGTCTTGGAACGGCTCTAGACATTGAGCCGCACGGACATGCTCGGGCCTTGATACCCATTCATAGTGCACACCCTCCTCTCTGCCATTGATCGAGAAGGAAGGAAGAAAGAAAAGGGAAAAAGGAGGAACAAGACGAGAAATTTTCAAAAAGTTGGTGGCTGACGTGGCTCTGTGTGACCTCGTCCATTCCTGGTGATCCATTCCATGGGATTGGTCGCCTTCTGGTCTCAGCCGTCATCTGTGGCGATCCGATCGGAGACGCCATCGAGTACTGTGGATTCTCACCTCCTCACGCCTCTCACCAAGGTCTCGTGCCTCATTACCGACAGTGTGGGATGACTAAGATCTGAGGAACCATAGGGGGAAGGGGAGGAGCCAAAAAAAAAAAAAAAAAAAAAAAAAAGAGCCGCACAATGTCGCTAGACGGCCAGGCTGAGACCGGTCATCCCGCCTGCTTGAGAGGGAAGGGTGTGTACGACCCAGGTCAGGCTGCCTGAGGAGGTATTACACCGAGCGAGCGCCGTGAAACCTGATCCTCTCAGACCTGACATTCTTGCTCAGTTTTTGTTGTTCAGGAGACTCGCGTATTGGGGTGCGCCAGAAGTACTGCCTGAGATTTCGACCTTTTCGATATTCTTCTTTCTTTTTTCTTTCTTTTTTTCTTTTTGTATTGTATGAAAAGTAAACACTCTAGACTTTCTTCTACCTTCCATCCTGCACGATGGGAACATTCTTTGCCCATCCTGTACTCATTTTTTTCTTTCTTCAAAAAGTATTTTCGCTTGTTCTGTTGAATATAAAGTCACATCTTGGAATGCCAATTCGAGTACTGCAGGCAAGGGTGGGTGGTGAAGGTTTTTTGTTTTTGTTGTTCTTTATTAAAAAAAAAAAAAAGACATGGCTAAGCCATGAGTCCATTTACAACATCTTATGTATTTATACTACCGCGGGAGAGGGGAAAAAAAAAATTATTTACACAGAGAAAGATGCCTCACGGCAGGGGTCAATGAAAGCCCGCGCGAGCCAACACCAACAAGAACGAACATCATGACCAACCACGGAACACCCGACCGGAGATGTTGTTTTCTTCTTCTTCTTCTTCTTCTTCTTTTCTTCTTCTCTTCTCTTTTACAGGGACCCAAAGGTGGCCACGCTGGACAGGGCCTCACCCGAGGACGAGAACATACAGTTGTCCGCACAGCTGCTGCCCAGGTTGGCGTTGTCAATCCAGGCGGGCTCCCAGTAGAACAGGCCCACACCTCCTGTGACGTCCTCGACGACGGCGGTGACGTCCTCCAGCCAGGTGGACTGGCCGGCGGCGGAGAAGGGGATGCTGGTGGTGTCGGAAGGAAACGAGTACTCCGGGTCCGGGCACGAGGTGGGCCAGTTGGTCTCGGCGATGATGAGGTCCTTGCCCCAGGCGCTGTACATGTTCTCAAGGCTGGTCTGCAGGGCGGACAGGGTGGCCTCGTCCGAGTAGAAGGGATAGTACGAGACGCCCATGACGTCGAAGTCGGTCGAGTCTAGGGGGCCGGCGGCCAGGACGCCCTCGTAGAACCACTCCTGCAGGGACCAGTCCCAGCCGTTGGCCAGGTGGATCATGATCTGGGGCTGGGTGGTCAAATCCGAGTCCTTGATGCCCCATGCCGCGCTGTGCAGCAGGGTGGCCACGTTGTCGAACCCTGCGGTCGACGCCTCGCCCGTGGGGAACAGCAGGCCGTTGCTGATCTCGTTGCCGATGGAGATGATCTGGGGTGAGATGCCTGCCTCGGCGAAGGCGTTGGACACGTCCAGGGTGTAGTTGTAGAGCTCCCCTGGTGATACAAAAGAGAATTAGTCAAAAATTTCGGGAAGATGTATAGAGAGAGAGAGAGAGAGAGAGAGAGAGAGAGAGAGAAAGGAACAAGGGAACGCACAAGACAGGTCATCAATGTCAGTAGGCCAGCCACTAGGGATGGCTTGGTCACTCGGGTCCGCCCAGGTGTCGCTGAAGTGCAGGTCGAGGTAGAGACCCAGGCCGGCAGCATCAGCACGCTTGGCCAGGGCCAGGTTGTAGTCGAGATCATAGCTGCCGTCGGACGGGTTGACCCAGACACGCTGGCGGACCGTGGTCACGCCCGCGGCGGCGAGGATGGTCTCGAGGGCCTCGGTGGTGCCCGAGGCGGTGCTGTAGCTGACACCCGCAGCCTCCTCGACGGCCACGCTGGACCAGTCGGCGCCGACGTAGGTCAGAGCCGCAGAGGCGACGGAGGCTCCTGCCAGGAGGGGCAGGACGGACGTGGAAATCATTGTTTTCTTTGTTTTGGTTGGTCTTTTATGTGTGTGTGAGATATATATATATATATATATATATATATATATATGAGTGAATGAGAAATTCCTTATAGTGAGTGTGAAGATATTCAAGTGAGAGAAACGAAAGGCGGACCAGCCAGGATAGTTGGCAGCTAAACCAATGAAACAATGAAGAAGTAACGAGGAAAGAAACAACGGAACAAATGTTTCTCTCTCTCTTTCTTCTTCCTCGGCGGACAGCCGAAGGAGGGAGAGGGAGACGATGTTGGTTTTATCTATCCCAGAAGAAAAAAAAAGTACCCCCCCCCCCAAAAAAAAACACCAAGGCTTGACACACACACCAAACATAAACACACCCACCCCTTCTCCTCCTCCTCCTCCTTTTCCCCTTTACTAGCAGCACAATCAAATCATGCTGGAGAAAATAACTTCCGTACGATACCCACACCGCGATGTACGACACACATCATGTCCGTCATCCCATACCTCCCCCCTGCGGCCCTGCTCCCCCCCTCCCCTTTCAACCTAACTACTCCAGAGAGTACCACTAGTGTGCTTTTTACACATGAATGCTTATGGTACAAACATACGATGTAGTATCCTCGGAAGTCGTAATACTATCATAAGAAACATAACTTTACGAGGTCGAAGCCCCGCGGCAAACAAGAAACGTCCCAAGCTTCCCCCCTTTCATTAATCCTCGGCGGGGCGCGCCCTGCCGAAAGGCGCAAGTGGAGAGCGAGCACGCCCGCCGGTTCGTCGAGGGCACGGCCGCGTCTACCCCGGATCCTCAGGGGGACGAGGCTCTGTTTGAAACGCCAATCCTTGGCCCTGCTGGGTGCAGAACCCCTGAATTTCCGTCCTGAAGGGATATCTCCGACAAGTTAGCCTTTTCTTTCCTCTCTTCTTTCTTTTCTGATTCTCTGACTTTTATCATAGTATATGGTATCTACCGAGGCGCCGAGGCGTCTACTTTGTTAGAAGTATGGCAGACGGGCAGACAGAAATACACTGCCCAGTCTTGTAGTAACTTCTCCCTCTTCTTTTTCACGAGAACAGGGGTTGATCATGTGCTTTTAATTCATACTCCTCAGAGGAGAAGAAGAGAGAAGTACTGTCTGGCCATCCTCGTCCTCCTTAGGCCCTCATCCCCAGGCCCAGGCCCAGGCCCAGGCCCAGGCCCAGGTCAATCAATGTCATCGCGAACTGTCAGAACATGATCGACCGGATGATGAGCCAGGTTCGGCGCGATCCGGGGCGGTCTGTGCCCGCCCAATCAGTCCTTGTCCTGCTTGCCAGCTTCCGCAGCCTTCCAGAAAGGGCAGATCCTCCTGCCGCCAGAACCACGTCATCCATGCCCCTTTCCTTTCCACGAATAACCATACTTGTGTGAACACAGGGGCAAAGAGAGAGAAAAGCTCGGACATCACCGACCCAGAAATTTGATATCGTCTCGCCCCGAACGTGATTGTCTGTATGCTTCAACTTCGACCGACTCATCGCAAACCAAATGCTCATAATGCAACGCCGTGCTGTGGTGATATGTCTCTCCTTAGGGTGGGTGAGGGCTTAGGGGACAACCGAGATCAACCAGAAAGACTGCAACCCAACCATCGTATCGTGTATGTGTGTTTGTTTGTGTGTGTGTGTGCAAGGAGACGCCCTCGATGCTGGTCGAGTCAAGAGGAGCTCAGCCCTTAATGTCATGCTCGACAGCAGCATAACCCTTCCAGCTCTTGCATCCGACCTCCTCACCCACAATGCGGTGCACTTCCTCCAGCGTATCGTTGACACCCCAGGTCGTCTCATCCCACTCCTCCTCGCCGTCCTCGTCTTCGTCCTCCTTCTCCTTCTCTGCCATCTCCTCTCTCTTGGCCTCGACAAACCGCTGTCTCAGCGCCTCCATGATGGTCATGTGCAGACCATCCGGTGCCTTGGCCTCGTCCTCCTCCAGAGCGCCCCATCCCCATCCGCCACTCCACTCGAAGAACATGACCTCTTCCGTGCAGGCCCAGATCGCCGCCTTGACAAACGAGTGCAGAGGACCCCTGCCCCTCAGAAAGCCCCACAGGATGAACCCGCCGCCACGCAACAGCACCTCCTTAAAGGCCATCACGCGGGCGTGTCCCGTGCCCGGGTCGCTCTCGAGGAGCCGCATGCAGTACCGTGCGTAGCCCTTGGACCCCCCTGCCGCGAGCGTCAGCAGCCAGCAGAGGACCCGGGTGGGGAGCGAGCGCAGCAGATCGATCTGGAGCTGGCGGAGCTGGCGCATCTTGCGGACGTGCAGCGCGAGCCTGGCATTGTAGGCGCTGAGCGTGTTAACGCCGGTGTCGCCCAGGTCGGTCGCGCCGTCGCTCATGGTCTGCCAGGCCCGAGCTCTGGCGTCGCTCACGCCTCTAACTTGGGCGAGTGATGGATGCGCCGCGAGATCGGCGAGCTGGTCCGTGACGCACAGCGCGTCTCGCAAGCCGGCCTTGAACTTCTCAAGCGACTCGATGGAGCCCAGACCCAAGGTATCAGGGTGGTCGGTAAGCATGAACCCGCCGCGGTCCAGGATCGAGTCCATACGGTCCTCGCGGCGCTGGAGCTCCTGGACGGTCTGGAGGGAGTTGCGCATGGGAATAACGCATCGCTTCTCGTCCCTGGAGGTCAGCACAAGGCCGGCAGGAGGGCTCTTGTAGGTGGCGATCTTGGCCTTGGCAATGCTGTGCGCGTAGGAGTTGACAGACAGGTAGACGCCCTGAACGGCGTCTTGTCAGTAGTCTCTCATGACAAGGTACCAAGCCATGGGCTACAGGTGCTTGTCATAACAAGAGAGACTGTAGGAGAGGCATCGATCGTCAGAGGGAGTTTCTGACTCACTTTGCATGTCTGCATCAGACTGGACAGCGTCTTCAAGTCGCAGTGCTCGGCAATGTCAAGAAGCAGGTCTTGACTGACCCGGTAACCAGCAGCAGTATGAGCCATGGTGATGAAAACAGTGTAAATCCTCCAAAGGAATACAGAGTATCAATAAAGGGGGGCTGGCAAGTTGATGGATGCTCTAATTAGCCCAAGAAGGTGATGATGGCTATGGTGGTGGTGGTGGTGATGGTGGTGGGAGCAGTGGCTGGTTGGTAATGGTGTGTTGAATAGTTCTGAATGTAATCTCCATTTGTTGTTGTAGATGGAATACCATACCATATAATCGGAGGAGAGCTCCTTGGTCAGGAAGTGGCCAGTGAATCCCTCAAGTTGGTTGTGTCGAGCACCTTGATGGCTCCTTCACTGCTAACTGTGAGCGGTGGACCTCTTCATATCATAGCTTGGCCTGGAAGGACTAGAGACTGAATCACCACAGGGATGGGTGTTTTTTTTTTGTTTTTTTTTAAAAAAAAAATCAGTTGAATAAGAGGGAACCTTGATGGTGCTCAGTCAGCGTGATTCCCTAATTCTGCTATTGTACTGAATGTTGACAATAAGCCGCTCACAGAGAGAGAGAGGGTGAGTCAAACGACGGCCTCAGTAAGGGCAAGCCACTGTTAAAAGTGATCTAGATGGTTCTGTGTACACACCCCAGAGTACTCACGTATATAATAACATTGTTGTCATAGTTCCTATTTTTAGTATAGTATTCCAGCCAGTGCTGGTCACTTCCCAGGTCTCGTGCCTAGACCGTCGTCATGTGGTTTGCTGTGACAAGACTGCATTTTCACCCGGAGGTTGAGGTTAGGTTCTGACTTTAATGAATAGTCAATCTGATCACCAGCCAGATCTGTACAAACACACTGGAAAGAGAAGGGGAAAGAAAGAAGGAAAGAAAAAGAAAGAAAGAAAGTCTGAAGAAGTTTTGGAATTGTTGGTATTGCAGGGCCAATTGGATAGATGCCATAAAAGATTAAGAAAAATAAAATTAAAAAATTAAAAAAAAAAAAAAAGGAAGAGAGGAAGTGCCATTGCGACAGGTTTGTTTGCAATCAATTATTGACGGGTGAGGAACCTGGAGCCACAACAGCCAGAAATGATTACACAAGTGCATGTTGTTAGGACAAGTATTGAAGTGGCATAGAGACTTTTGTGTGTGTTGCTTTCCCCATCTTGACTTATTCAGGGGTATCATTTTTGCCCACAGGTTTGCTGTTGGTTACCTCATATCTCCTTGACACGGTCTTTGACCTCAACATTCTTCCCTCCCACAGACCCAAGTGTTTGGATCTTGTCCACAAGCTCGTCCTTCTGGTCCATGGCAAGGATGTCGTCAGAGCCGCCGATGCTTATGCCATTGATGATAATGTTGGGTACAGTTGTCCGGCTGGTCATCTTGGCCAGGCTCTGTTGTATCTGCTTGCCCAGGGGGTGTATGTCGAGCTCAACAACATATGGCTCAGGGGTGATGTTGTATTTGTCAAGCAAGACAGCCTTGGCCCTCTTGGAGTACTGACAATATGTCTTGGAGAAGATGATCACTGTGCACCTCGTCAGTATACAGTCTCGACTGTATGTGGCCAGACGGTCTCACCAGGAGACTTCTTGAGGATCTCGTTGAGAGTCGTCTCAACCTGGTGGTCCTCCTCCGTCTCCTTGCCCCCAGCACTATCCCCGCCAGTCTTGTCGCCCGACAGCTTCTTCTGGCCACCTGCTGAGCTCCCCACGCCAATGACCTGCTCTGGCTTCTCAGGCTTCATCACCTTGGCGTTGGCCGAGTCTTTTGCCTTCTGCTCGGCAGCCTCCAGCCGTGCCCGCATATCCTTGGCCAGCTGCTTGTCGTCCTCCTCCTCCTCACTTGTGGAGCTGCCTGTACCCTTGTTCGTGTTGGGCACTGCCTGGGCCACACCCTCGCCGTGTGCTTTGTCGAGCCCCTGTCTTGTCTTCTTCCAGAAGTCATTGAATGTCCTGCTGTCTACCTCTTCTGATGCTCTGAGCTGGGATGTATAGACGAGGGTCATGACAACAGCAGCAATGACACCTATGAAGAGCAGCCGCAGCCGCCTTGAGGAAGGCATGGTGGGCTGGTCTCAAGGGCGGGGGGCCTTGATGGGCGGTGGCGGCGGCGGCAGCGGCAGCAGCGCGAAGGGGGTTCGACTTCACCGTGGGACCAGTCGTTTGTCGGGCCCACTCAGGGCGGGTGGAAGAGATAGGATGCTGAGGCGATCGAGGGGAGGACCTTGCGTGAGGTCTGCGGAATGCGCTGTCGCACTGTAGGGAGGAGTATGTCGGCTGTGATGTGTGCCTCTCCCCCTCTCTCCCCCTCTCTCCGAGCTGCCGTCTAATACAAAGAAAAAGGGATGGGGGCCGGCGACTGCGCCCTCGATAGTTTGTCAGGCAGCCTCGTAAGCCTAGAATGAAGCACGCAGCGAAGTGACTGGGCCGGTTGCAACCAACTGGTTGGAGGAGGCAGCTGTCAAGAAACCAACCAGTGGGTAAAGAGGTGTAGCTTCGATGTTACTTGGATCGCAATGTCGTAAGGGCTGGGTATTATTAGTCGTGTGTCGTCGCGAAAACGGGAAAAGAGTCGCGTTGCGCAGAACTGGAGAGGGAGAGGGAAATGAAGTTCTGGTCCGGCTGCGTGCAATAATCGGCAGATGTATCTCGCGCGTATCTTTCGGGTATTCTCTGGTACGGTACTGGTGGAAAGTTGGTGTTGTGATGCGATGCTCGTCCAGAATGGTCTCGAGGCGGAAAGAAGGGAGAGCTTGAAGCTAAGTACACAGCAGTACGGAGAGCTTGCAGCGTATCGCGTACGGTTCAGTGCAGTGCAGTGCAGTATTAGCGCCCCCCTTGGAGTGGCTACATGCAGTTTGGCGTCGTGTGGGGGAGAGGCGATGAGGTCAACCCACTGACCATTAGCCGCGACCCGCAGCGTTCACGCACTGTCGTTTGGAGGAGCACCGCTGTAGCATGTGGTGTGTCAGACGATCCGAACATTGACAAAACGACCCATCAAAAAAAGAAGTCAGCCCAAAGTCCCCAGTCAGAGCAGACACCGACAGTTGCCCCCCCCCCTCCCCCCAACGCCTGTCTGTCAGTCGATGATCCGCCGCGGGTTCGGATTTAGAGCAGAACACTGTTGTTGCAGTGGTTGTCGATCACAATTGCCGCTTCCGCCGCATTGCGTGGCCCAGTGTCGCAGCAGTCCTCTCCCGGATTGGTTTGTTTGACAGTTTTACTTGCTATTGGTTGACGTGTTTCGGTCTAGATGACTGCTTCTCGTGCGGACTCTCCTCTTCACATCGTGGCTACTGATGAAGGAGTCACGAGATCAGGGGGAAAAAAAAAGGGTAATGAACGCTCAAGCTCGCTCCTCCTGGATCGTCTGTGGGTCCAAGTTGCGCTTTCGGAAGGGAGAATAATTTGTCGATATGGCACACAGGAAAGTCCTAGCCCTTCAATGAGCCGGGCACAACAAGGCGCACAAGACCAGTAATCTCGAGACAAGGCAAGACGCATGCAGGAGTGGGTTCCTGCACGGACAGAGACGGCTGAATTATGCACGACAGACAGACAGGTAGCTTGACCTTTGGAGCAGCTGGAGGTCCGCATCAGTAAAACGCAACGCTCGCCATGGGCCCAAAGCGCCCCGTGAAGGCTCTAATCCTCCTCCCGAAGACGAACAGCACCAGAGAAAGCGACAGGATGATATATGCGACCCCGACGAGCTCTCCAAAAGCGCGTGTCACGCCTTGTTGCTTGATCCACACGGAGATGTACGTCGATATCAGACAGGCAATCACATTGCGGATGATGAAAACGATGACGATTGTCTCGCCCGCAATCTGTTTGTGTGGGAGGAGCAATCAGCACACACTCCAACGCCACCACGAAAGCACGGGGAAAAGAGCTCACAGGTCGGTATGCATCGACGGCATAGGTGATGATGATGTTAGCAGCCGCCGTCGCGCCGAAGCCTTCCATGCCATACCCGACAGCAGCTCCACCCCAGCTGTCCTGGGCCGCAATGACCAGTCCGTACAGCAACATGCCCATGGGACCCACGACTGCTGGGATGATCATGGCGGGCAGTCGAAACTCGGGCTCAGGATGCTCGCCTCGCCGTGCCGTCATCCGCGTGGCGATCAGGTCGATGAGTCGACCGCCGGCGAAGAAGGAGAGGAGAGACCCGATGAAGCCAGAGATGGCCAGCAGCCCGACGCTGTGCAGGGTCCAGTTCCATGGTGCAGCTGTAAAGGTTTGCGAGGCTACAAGCTGCACAGCGATGTTGCTATCCGCTGAGGGTCAGCGGGCACAGCAACAGAGACTGCGGATACCACCACCAGCAACTTACCATCCGATAAAAAGGCCGCATATGAGGCCAGCAATCAGGACCGGTGGATACGCGACCAACAAAACAGTTCGTGCCACCCAGCCGAAGAAAGAGGCGTGCTGGTTGTAGCCAATTGTGAAGCCCAAGGAGGCAAGCCAGCTTCTCCTTGGCGCGTACGCAGACGCCGGCTTCTCGAGGTCTCGGCCCTCTGGCCCAACGACATAGGCGCTCTCCTTGAGGAGAAACAAGGCCACAAGAAATGTGGCGCCCGAGACGATAGCCATCACACCGCACATCCACTTCCAACCAAGGTACTGCGTGATGTACGCATTGAACAAGGGCCCCAGAAAGGCGCCGCAGGAGAGGGCCAGGGAGAAGAACATCATCCCATGACCTCGCTCGTGAAAGAAGAACAGTTCAGCAACGACACTAGGGACCGGTGCATCTGCAGCCGCTGTCAGAAACCCGCCGACAATGCGCGAGGCCAGGAGGCTCCCATATGTCGTCGAGCAGAATCCCCATATGTTGGTCACGCAGAGGAAGACCAGGCTGGCGAGGTAGCCTGGCCTCTTCCCGATAATGCGGATCAGTGGCATCCATACCAGGGCGCCAAAACCCATGAAGAGTACCTGCAGTGATGCTGTTGCATTACCGTCAGCAGTGACAAGCTGGAGAGCGGGTGGAAAGGGGGGGCCCCGGGGCCTACTCAGGTAACTCGCCTCAGTCGAGCTCTTCTTGAACTGCTTGATGATCGCCTGTACGGCTACCGTGAACGCAGACGAGTTCATGAACGCCAGAAACGTGAACCAGCAGATCACCAGATACGTTGTGTACTTGTCCCATTGCGACCAGTTCTGTCATGATGGTCAGATTGTTTCTGAGCAACCAGCATGCCTGCACACACAAGGTCCAGGCGAGTGCAAAGGAAGGGGGGGAGGGGTAACGGTAAGCTCACCAGCGGCTCGTTTGGATCATTCGATGGTTGTGGTCGCAGTATGATGCCCTTGATGTTTTTTTTCCCCGTGACGATATCCTCCTCAGCGACTTCTTGCTGGACGGCCTTTGGCTTTTGAGATTCATCCATGGCGGTGGTCATTGCCGCGCGGTTTATGTTCACGGCGCTCCGTTCTGCAGAAGACAAGCCAGGACGGCGTTTGCGAGGAGCGCCAACAGTCTCGGCCTCCTGAAGTGTCGTGCAGTCAACCATGTACTACTGTTGTTACTCTCAAGCCAATGCTATTCTTGGAGGTTGGCATGCATTTCTCTCGGCTTTTTTTTTCTTCTTTTTTTTCTTTGGTTTTCTTCTGCCCCCCCCCCCCTCTCTTCTCCCTGCGGAAATAAACCAACCCCAATCTTCTTCCCCGCGACCCATCCAAGCACCAACTCTCGTGGCCAATGAAGTTATCGGCCAGGTTCTCCTCACTGCTGTGCCGTACCTCCGAGATTAGGTCAATCAAAGACAACACTTTTCCGTTCGGATTTATACCACAGTAAGAGGCCCTTCTTGTTCCGCGGGCTAGAGCTCCGGTCGGGTCTTGAGCTGTCTCGGCCGCATGCGTTGACCGATGGATCGATGACCTGCCGAGAACGTACCGAAGCCGCGAGCACCGTCATGCTTGTTGCTTGTTGCTTATACACATCCTATCTTGGTGATGTGTATTGCTTGCTATGAGGAGTGGATATAATATAACAAGGACGAAGCGGACGGGAATGATGGAGGCCACTCTAGTCATCCAATTCTCATCACACACACACACACACACACACACACACACTTCCTTTCTATACATTGTTGATCGCTAACAAACGGCAATACGAGCTATCGTCTACTTCCCTCGCCCCAATTGTGTCCTCGCGCTTTTATGAAAAATGTCGCCACCCTTCATCACCCTTGAGGAGCACTTTGCCCACACAACGTCCTATACCAAGCAAGCACCCGGCGTAGGCGGCACAGTGGACAACCTCTTCCCCGAGGCCCTCCACCGCCTCCCGGATCTCGGCCCTCTCCGGCTGCAAAGCATGGATGACAACAACGTCGCCCGGCAGGTCGTCTCCCACATCCCCATGGTCCTCACGCCGCAGCAGGCGAGCGCAGTCAATGACCAGCTCGCCGAGGCATGCAAGGCACACCCAGACCGCCTCTCCGGTTTCGCCGCCCTGCCGATGGCTACGCCTGAGGCCATCGCCGCCGAGTTGACGCGGTGTGTGCAGGAGCTGGGCTTCGTCGGAACCCTAATCGGAAATCACGCCGACGGAACCTTCTACGATGGCCCCGCATACAACCACCTATGGGCCACGGCCGAGGCGCTCGACGTCCCCATCTACCTGCACCCGGCGGGGCCGAACCAGGCCATGCAGGATGTCCTGTACACAGGCAGCTTCTCACCTGTGGACAGCAACATACTAGGGACGTTCGGGTACGGCTGGCATGCCGAGGTCGCCACGCACGTGCTGCGCCTCTTCGCCGCGGGGGTGTTTGACAGGTTCCCGCGGCTCAAGGTGATCGTGGGCCATTTTGGCTCGTCCCTGCCCACGTTCCTCGACCGTGTGGCCTGGGCCGAGAAGCTCGGTGGCTTCAAGGACCGCCAGAGGAGCTTCAAGACCGTGTATGGTGAGAATATCTGGATTACTACGAGTGGTGTCTGGAGCCTGGACCCGTTGGCGACCATCTTGAGGAATACCAAGATCGATCACATACTGTATAGTGTGGATTACCCCTTTTCCACGAACGAGGATGGCTTGGCTTTTATGCAGAAGCTGCAGGAGAGTGGGCTGGTGGACGAAGAGCAGTTTGCCATGATTGCGTATAAGAATGCGCAGCAGTTGCTGAAGGTGGGGTAGAGAAGGGGTGCTCCTTTTATTGGGCTTGAGTAGAACATTTT
Source organism: Cryphonectria carpinicola (assembly GCA_014849955.1). Lineage (NCBI taxonomy): Eukaryota > Fungi > Ascomycota > Sordariomycetes > Diaporthales > Cryphonectriaceae > Cryphonectria > Cryphonectria carpinicola. The sequence goes on along the minus strand of JACWRQ010000032.1, from coordinate 47,700 downwards.
TCAGCGGGGACGGGCTTCATATAACTAGGTAACAGCACACAACTTTGCGGATCATTATGCAGAGAAACAGAAGTTTGTGATGATATTTTCTGGTGAATTCATTTATTTCCCTCTCCCATCAGCTCAGATATTCGGTCCACATTCTGTGCTTCAAGCTGCGACCTGACCCTATAGGATAAACACACCATCCCTCAGTCGTAGCAACACTCGTAGCTCTTCCCGCCAGGGCAATAGCCTGCACAAAATTCTCTTGTCAGCACATGAAAATAACGACTTGCCGATGGATCGTGCAAAGGGAGGGAAGGGATAAAAGAAAATTTGTTCTGACCAGGAATATAAGACCCAGCACAGCCAAGATTATTCCAGGAGCAGTAGGAGACGCCGCCACAAGGGTCAGTCGACGCCGAACCGTCGAGGCCGACCACGCAGCACTTGATGTTGTTCGGATCATTAGGACAGCCTCCGGTGATGTAGGAGCCGCCGTAGTCATTGCAGGTGGCTGTGGAGATACAGATTCCGTACTTGAGGTAGTCGCCGGTTGCTGTGCCGGAGCAGTGGCCGTCGATCGTGGCCAGGGCCGTGAGAGGGAGCAAGGAGAGGATCAGGTACTTAGAGGAGAAGTGCATTTTGTTTTGGTATGGTGCTGCTTTTTGGAAGAGTTTAAATTTGTCTTCCGTCTAGAGAAAGATCCTAGGTTAGATTTCGTGGTATACCTTCTACACTTGAGTTAGAACAAGTTCATAGTTTATATATAATTTTATATCAAGTTCTAGGCTGGTTCCTCCCCCTCCCCCGCCCCAAACCCCCAAATAAAATCCCAAGTAACCCACGAAAACGTTTCTGTTTTCATTACCTCACAATATCACCACCCCAGTCTTGCCTCCTATGTAAATTTAGCTATTGATTCAGCAGACAAACGAGGTCTCGTATGATGCTTGTATACTGCCCACCTCAACTTCGGACCGGTGTACACCTCAAAAGGTTGTAGGTGGTCTCAAGAGTTTTTCAATAGACTATAAACCTAGCCATATGTAGGTCTTACGCATTATAGTATCAAAGCGGCCTGAAAATGCTCCCGGAAGTTGGTCACTGTTGCTGTCCTTCAAGGTGTCGATGCCGATAACCTGCATGACCCTGCTCCTCTTTACTTCATAGAGCATGGTCGGAGGGATCAATGTGATTTGTTTTCCCTGAGATCCTGGTAAAACAGTAACAACAACAAGTTGTGTTCAGTCCCAGAAGACAAGCTTGAGCCTGTGAATATGTCCAGAGGTTCGTAAGCATAAATATCTGACGCACATACGAGAAGTATCATCACTCTGACGGCATGCATTGTATAAGTATTTTATGAGGGAATTTGTGATGCTCAGAGCACGAATTCCTTTGGTATTCATGCTTTCTTTTACAACTTCCTCTATTGAAAGATCATAGTTGCTATACAAAATCGTGAAAACACCTCAAGTAGTTAAAACAACACTTGTCTGACTTAGTCCCGGAAGTCGGTCTTCCTTTGTCGGCCATGGGCTACATTCGGTATACACAGCGAGGAACCGCCATATGTGGCCAATATCATTTGATTGGTGTGGCGATGACTTCTCCGAATTTTTCAGCCTGTGGCGGTTCGTTGTGCTGTGCCCTCGCGTCGGACTCTCCTTGTCAAACCCCTCCTGTCAAGCATCAACCTTAATTCTCACCTGCAGGAAATGTGAACGACAGAAGGCCAAGGCTGTGCTACTAATCTTACATGACTTAATTATGAGCTACCACATGGATGCAGCAATCGAAGCTAATTTTCTTTTCATGAGAAAAGCTTCTGGAGGCAACATCACAAGCCTCAGTGGCTATCGGGCTGCCAAGGAAACGTTCGGAGCGAAGATGAGGCTAAAACCAACCCCTCGACTGGTCTCTTGGGGCTAATTCAACCCCCATCAGCGCTCATGACATTGCTCAGTCTCATGACATTGCTCAGTCCCATGACTGACCAACAGCAGCATAATACCTGGCAGTAGGGTGCCATGCTGCTTACCATTCTGAAATACGACCTCCTCCTCCTCCTTCCGGATGGCGCATCAAGCATTATAACGGCGGTCTTGAATAAGTACCCATGAAATATAATGACACGCAGAAAACCCTGGAATAAGTACCTACTCAATGTATGTTGGTAACAGCTGCCCACATCGGACTCCCTTTAGGCATGTTGTTATCCACTGATACTGTATGTCTACTCTAGATCTCGGTCGGACGCAGATCTTGGCAGATGAGTGGCTGGCATCTGGAAGGCCATCTGCACATTTGATGGCATGTGCTAGCATTCCTGCGAGGTCAAGCGATCTTCTCGTCAATCAATTCGAAGATCTTGGTTCTGACGTATGTTGTGTTGCTTTTGCTGGCAATTTTCACCTCTTGGGCGGGTTCTAGACGACGTTGAATACATAGGTCTGTCTACCTTGGTGCTTGCCCTTTGTCATACAGACTCTGTTTCTGAGCAAGGGAATGATCCGTGTATTGCGGATAGATATGAGCGGGCAGTTTAGGCCCAATATTACCTAGGTAATTAATTGCAGCAAGAGCATGACAAAATAGTTTCCCAAAAGAAACTCTTGAGCTCAGAGGGATTCCCTTCCTTCGTGGAGAATCTATTCAGTAATCAATCATGATTGATCGACAGATTCCATGTTGCTGCTCCGCAATCCGTTTCCTAATCTTGAGGCCGCCTGAAAGCGCAGTCTTGGAACATATATTATATCGTCATGTTATTACGTGCTGAGAATCAGCTTTCTTCCCGACAACTCGACTTGGTAGTCCACGATCAGGCGAATGTACCTAGGCACACCTCGAACATGACAGCAAATTCACTCGTCACATCCAGCCCGTACTTCCGTCTGAAATATATATAGCGATACCATTGAGGATCCTCTCACTATTGTGTTGGAGAACCCACTCCTTGTCAGCTCCGGATGGACCAATAGACTTATACGCCTAGACCCACAGCAGCCCAATTGGGCAATCCGATAGTATTCCCCATAGCTCGGCATAAATGCTAGATCTTCAATAGAATCATAAAGCTTCCATCCACATTATCAGAAAGTAGGCTGCAAGACATAAAGAAGCTGGTGATTAGTTGCAGTTGATTCAGAAGAACCTTCAGCTTTACTGTGATGTGGTGGTGTGTCTTATGAGCTAGCAAACACTGTCTTGACCTGCCTGGATCAGCGAGAAGGATACTAAAAGAAAAAAATTTAAATGTATTGGCAGTATAAAGATTGGCTTTTACACAGTATGTAGAGGCTGGATGAACTATCAAGAAAAACACTTGACACTGAGTCTGCGTCTCATATCGCCCCTATTCAAGCTTTGGCCCTGATCCAAATGGCCAGCCTTCGCATGCCCGAGTGTGGAGCATGACGATTACGCCTCCCTGCCATGTGATGAACAGCTGTACAACAGTAGAAGAAGAAATACAAAAGGTCAAGGCTTCTTAATGAGAATCTCCTTGCTCATGCTGGACACGCTGACAGAGCTCTTGAGCCTAGCATGAGACTTCTTGTTCGCTGCTCTGCCATCTGATCTGCTCATGTCGAAATCGCTCTTCTGATCATTGTCTGTACTGTGACTACTGCCTTTGTTCGATTTGAGGCTGCCCAGAGCAACCACCTCTGTTGTAGCCGAGGGGGTCTTGGTGAAATTCGTCGGCCACTGTGTCTTTCGATTCAAGGTTCTGTTGTCGTCGTTGTCGAGTTGGTCGAAGCCCGTCACCCTGATCTCCACCTCTCGTGTGATGAGAATCTTATCGAGGTTCTCCCGTAGGTGCGGCCAGAAGACCGGCAGGGCAGCCACAATCGTCGCGATGTTGATTTCGATGATGGATAGGCCGATCGACGTGGCTCCGTACCAGCTCGGGTCGAACTCGGGTTTCGTGGAGGCTCTGTTGTCGACGACGACGGCGAAACGGACGATGGAGCATACCAGGACCCTGGGGGAACTTGTTAGCAAATATTTTTAAGACCCAAACTCGCTCTGTCCAACTGGACCGGAATAAGTGACAACTAACACTGCCCCAACCGCATAGAGTCCGATAAGTGCCATGCGTGATTTCTTGTCTACTCCTTCCTCCTTTCCCATGCCCCATGTAGACACGGGAATTGAGAGCACAGCAATGTCCAGAGCCATGTTCAGAGTTGCATGCGAGATGTACGTTCCCACAAACACATTGATATCTTGTGACCCGTATGCGTACCGCACGGCAGTCTCGGTTGAGTCCCAGAGCCCCGAGATGGGAATACATGGCACCCAGGCCAGGAAACTGTAGGTAAGCCCCCAGAGCGAGGCCAATATTATGAGGCCGATGGTGAGATACCTACGTTTGTCCATCAGCGCCAGATGAGCGTGCTCTTGAAACAGCCGGAGGTATTGTGTGAGCAGAGACAATTTGACGAATGTGAGAGCCCTGATTATTTTGTTGTTGGTCAGCATAAGCGGCGGGCCGGAATCCAGCAAGACTAGATGCTGATAAAGATGTAACGGGGTTGGGGGATACCATGTTTCGTTATTGCACGAGTACCCCGGGGGGGGCGGGGGGCAGAACCAACATACATATTGTATGTGCCATTCGTCCACCAGAATACCTGGCTAAATTTCTTGATACCATTGTCGCCGAGGAGCACGAGATGTTTGCCCAGTCCGACATTAATCACTTCAGTAGCAGTCAGTAAGCATTTTGTGGAAGGCCAGAAACCATGGGCAACGGAAACTTACAAACAAGGGAGCCAACAGTCGATATCCACGTTGATAGCTGTTCATCTCGTTCAGCAAGCCGCAAACGATTACTTAGTTGATGTGCCCGACAGAGCAGATGCGACTATTCGACATACAAAAAGCATTATAATGAAAGCGTCATCTATCCCAGGACAGCATGTCACGAAAAGTCTGACGTATAATCGAAGACCTGTACAGATTGTCATGAGTGCCTGAAAGGTTGGTCAGTATTGTCGCTACGCCTAAAAAAAAGTGATTTCAAAAAACAAAATAAAAAGGCATACTAAGCATGCAATAGCAACCCCATACATGGCCGCTGGATGGTTGAAAAACGGTGTTGGATCATCGAGGTTGTCGACCGTCCCTATGGACGCAAACAAAGATCCAGTCATGATTGAAATATATGAAATTCGCGCGCCCGTCTTCGTTATTTTATTGTGATCGTTTTCGTCGACTGATAATTGATTGGCGTCCACGCCCGACCGAAGGGAATCGAAAGCAGCCTGAGCTTGAGAAATATAACTTGGAACCGGCCTTCTCACAACGGAAATCTTCTGCCGGAGTAATTTGGGCTTTAGAAAAAAAAAAGGCAGCCTGGCCAGCAAGTGCACATTCAAAGTTTACGGTAAGGTTTACGTTGAACTACGAATTAGACGTCCCTTGAGGGGGGGCAGGGCCATTAGATCTTTTGTTTCTCGACCTGACGTGTTGAGCCCCACCCTTCAACCGTTGCAATGATCCGCAGGAGGTGACCCAGCAGGCGGGCTTCAGAGCTGAGGGAGTTTTAGCTCTCGTGAAAGAAGAAGGATCGTCGAGATTCATATCCACAAGCCACGACCTCTTCAACCAGGCTGAAGCGAAGAAAGGGGGAGGGGGGGTGCAAGCACAATCTAGGTATTTAACCAAGCTTCGAGAACTTTTTTTTTCCTTCATTGCTCCACCGGCTTAGTGCCAGGCCACATGGCGGGGTCTTCGCAAATCGCATCGTTTCAATCCTCGCTTAGGAATATTCGATCCATGTCACGAACGAATCTTAAATTCCCAGCGATTCGTTACCGTTCTGGGTTTGTGGTACTACGCTCCGCTATAGTTGGGGCACTTGAAACGGGGGGAATGCAGGTTCGCATCCGGGCGCCGCCAAAAGAAGCCGGGTATGCCCCTGAGAAGGAGGTTGACCGGAAAGTAGGAGAGCTTACGAAAAGCAATCAGCAGAGAGGCTCGAACAGCACTGGAAGATACAATGGAAACCAGTGTACAAGAGCGAGGCCCTTTTGTAGAGAGACTGGCATCTGACAGCTATATACTCAAGACCATTTATGCACTCCTGGTTACTAGGAATGGTATGGCTGTGTCTCCATTTTATTCCGGCTCTCGCTGGCGCAAGCATAAGTGCATAGTGGATAATCTCTGCTTACATGATATTGTGCGATGTTACACCGCATCTGATTGAAGATCATTGGAGATGTGTCGCAGGCCGAAACGGATGGTCAATCATCGTGGAGAAGTGGGTTATGTCGGTTCATACTAAAAGTATATCCCCTACTGTTTGTTCTTAGGGCCGTGCATGTGCTTCATAAAGCCCGATCCTTGCAGCGAGGACAGTCAGAGGAACACACGCGAGATTGGCAAAGTCTAAGCACGACTCAGGAACTAGTACACCGCATATTAGATTCAACTGGTTTATGAACCATGGTATGAATCCCTTCGGCAGTTGCTCTTTTAGCATAGCTTGAGGATGCTCCAGAGTGGATGTTCATAAGATGAATAACATGCATTACCCTGCCTCTGGAAACCAACATATCAGACGCTTATCCAAGATGTTTCTCTGAGACTATCCTGCCCAGAAGTAATTCTGTTGTCACGCATTCAACTTCAGCCTTGATCAAGTAAGTACTGATGATATTGGGGTTTCCGCGATATTACTCGTCTCATGATGAATCATACTTAATACTGAGCCGCGAGGACAAATTGCTAAAGATAACACGATCTGAACAAGTGCTCTCAGATCCCTCCCTTCCCTAGTTAACTCTCCTGCGCAATTCCACCTCAATCCATGCCTACTTGAGCACGTAATGCCTGCCAGCGCGTTCTCCAGCCGAGCCACGAAGTTTGTGGGCTTCAATAGTGAGATGAACACATCCACGCTGACGTGAATCATGGACCAAGATAAAGAGAGAGACTGTGAACCCCATGTTGTCGATTTTATGAGGATAAAGAGTTCCTCAGGTTCTGCCGGCCTATCCAGAGCTCTCAGATAAGGAGATTGAAAAGGCTGGCACTTTTAGCTGGCAAGTAGACATGATACTTCCTGGAGATAAGACGTGTGCATGGCAAGTAATTCCACCGGAGGATCCCTGCCTGATATAGAGAGAGAGAGATCAAGAAGAAGAAAAAAAGCACAGAGCGAGTATTGACGGTAGGCTCTGTAGTTACGATCTGATCAAATCTTCGCCTCGCCTGGAGCAGGCCTACTTAGTCAACTAGACCTACTTACAAAGTAGGTTGCAATCGATCCTTCAGATGCATCTTGAAGAACAATAGGAAGGTCGGAATATCATTGACATTGACGACGAACAGCAGGTGTCACAGTAGCACAATGGGAGCGGGAAAACCTCCCGCCTACCCGCTCGACGCCTTAATGCACGGTCATTACTAAGCTCCCGGTTACATCACAGACGACGTGACGAAGCAAGTCTCTCTGTGAGGCGATCTCTGCAGCGTCCAGATATTGTATGCTCAACAATCTTATAAGAAGGACGCCTGAGGAGTGAACGAACACCTGAACCTAACGAGCGTGCACCCGTCTTTTACTCTTTGATGCAGCACACCACACCAATAGACCATTCACTTGCTCAACAAATTTACTACATTTTTCTTCCCCCAGCGTCAACAACATGAGTACTCCTCTCACCAAACCAACCGCAAGCAAGCCTGCGCAGGGCGTCCCCTTCTACACACCAGCTCAAGACCCTCCTGCGGGAACAGCCACGACCCTAGACCCAGAGGATCCGCACAAGATCCCCACCCTCTTCCAGCCTCTCACCATCCGCAGCGTCACCCTCGTCAACCGGTTCGTGGTGTCCCCCATGTGCCAGTACTCGGCCGATGACGGCCACCTGACTGACTGGCACCTCGCGCACCTGGGCACCCTGAGCGCACGCGGCGCCGCCCTCACCTTCGTCGAAGCCACGGCGGTCCTGCCGAACGGGCGCATCTCGCCCGAGGACTCGGGCCTGTGGAAGGACAGCCAGATTGCACCGCTGCGGCGCATCACGGACTTTATCCACTCGCAGGGTCACAAGGCCGGCATCCAGCTGAGCCATGCGGGGCGCAAGGCGAGCACACTGGCGCCGTGGCACGGCCAGAGGGGCAAGCCTCACGTCGCGGGCGAGGATGTGGGCGGCTGGCCCGACAATGTTTGGGGGCCCAGCGCGATTCCCTTCTCGCACACGTATCCGCAGGTCAAGGAGATGACGATCGAGCAGATCCGGGAGACGGTGGAGGCGTTTGGGGCTGCGGCCAAGAGGGCTGTTGAGGCCGGGTTTGATGTGATTGAGATTCATGGGGCGCATGGCTATCTTCAGACAGCGTTCATGTCGCCCCTTAGTAATGTGAGTACTTTTATTTTTATTTTTCTTAATTTTAATTATTATTCAACTTTGATCCTGTTGTTTGTGAGAGTATGCTAATGAAACTCCTTTTTTTCTTCTTCTTTTCTTTCCTGCAGCAACGAACCGATGAGTATGGCGGCAGCTTTGAGAACCGCATTCGTTTCCTGATCGAGGTCATCAAGGCCATCCGGGTTGTTATTCCAGACACCATGCCCCTTTTCGTCCGAATCTCAGCCACCGAGTGGATGGAGTGGAGTGGCAAGGAGACCTGGGACCTGCCCCAGACCATCCAGCTAGCCCACCTGCTCCCCGACCTGGGCGTGGACCTTCTGGATGTCTCGTCTGGCGGCAATTCCGTCGAGCAGAAGATCCAGATCCACCCGTACTACCAGGTCAACCTAGCCGGCGAGATCCGAGCCAGCCTCAAGAAGGCTGGGAAGGACAGGATGCTCATTGGTGCCGTAGGCATGATCACCGACGCCGAGATGGCCCGGGATATCGTGCAGAATACCTGCTCATATGTCGTGGGCGAGGACCCGGAGAAGGGTGACTTGAAGCACTCACAGGGCACCTCGTCGGAGGTGCACGAGGATAAGTCCAAGGCGGACGTGGTCATCATCGCGAGGCAGTTCCTCAGGGAGCCCGAGTTTGTGTTGAGGACAGCTCGACACCTCGGGGTGCAGGTCAAGTGGCCTAACCAGTACATGCGCGCAGAGTGGCCCGACTCACAGAGGATTTGATCCATTGCAAAGAGTAATGGATGGGAAGTTGCTCACACGGGAAAGTTGGATCTCGAAGTCATCAAAGAATCGCATATTCTATATTTTTGGGTTTCGCCATGTCTGCAATAAATGAGTAAAGTAGACGTGGGACTTGAGGTCTCATTCTGAACAAGAACTTTATGAATTTTATCCTCTCTTTTATGAATAAAAGGAAAATCCTTGCCCTGCAGGTAATATTCCAAGCACAATCATCATTGGCATTCTTCCAACCCAGAAACCACAAATCATGTTACATCAATGACACCGTTTTGAAAATCGGATAATGCTTACTATCTCGACCATTTGAACACCATTTGAACATCATGACGCCAATTCCACCCCGATCCTGATTGCCCGAAACCCCTACTTGCTCCAGCAATGCATGGAATGTAGAAACGAACGAGTACTCAAGAAAAAAACAAAAATAAAGACAAATTCCTACTCCTTTCATGGCTATGACGCCAGACGACTTGACTGCTTAAGTAGGCATCGACTTGTCAACGCTGCGTCGATGATCGACCGCCGATGTTGACAATAATAGCAGACAGGGCGTTCTTCCTGACAGCCACCATGGCGGACGCAGGTGCGACATCGGTCAGCGAGCTGATGCTGCCCGCATAATTGGACGAGTCCCAGTGGCGCGAAGACAACCCGTCGCTGTTCTCGGCGGCAGTAATAGCGTCTGGGTCTTCTGCGGCGACCGAAGACGTACTCCGGCTCTGCGGTGGGCCCCTGGAAGCCTGTGGTCCATAGCTGCAGGCGTACCGCCGAATGCTCTTGAAGCGCCGCAGACTGGCGCCTCCCTCCAGGCTCCCGTGATCAGAGGGCGTGGGGGACCGTGGAGGAGGATCTTGCGCCGCCGCGGCGTGTTCCCCAAGTTCCAGCCTCGCTCGGTGAAACATGTTCACGGCCGCGCTGAGCTGGAGTTGGTCCCTCGCTCCGGTGAAGAGGTCATAGCCTCTATTTCCGCTGGCGGGCCGGGGCCGGGGCTGGGGATGCGCATTCTGCTGCTGCAGCAACACCTGGTCGATCGCCTCGCCAGAGTAGGAGCCCACGTCGGCGGGCAGATTCTGGACCATCTGCGTCTGGATGTGGTCAACACCGGCCCCGGCGAAGCTGATATCGACGACTTCTTGCTGGCGCCGGGCAGGCTGGGTGGTGATGATGGGTGTCTTGCGGTACTCCCCATTCGCGCCCCAGGGGGGAAGCGCCCGAGATGGCGGCCCTGGGCGCCGGGGCTCAGAGATGGGGAAGTCGGCCCACAACATGGGTGTTCTCTGGCTCGGGCCATGGCTGAAATGTCTGAAGGGCCTGGTCCATATGGTTGGTTCCCGGGCCACGTTCGGGACTCGTGTTCGACGAGAGCGGCGGCGGATGAAGATCCAAAAGATTACCAGGAAGATCACAACTCTTAAGTAGACAAATCCTATGGTCAGTTGAGCTTCAAGAAAAGAGGAGTTGGGAATAACTGAGGAGACTTACACAACCACAAAGCCTACAGTCGCGCCTATCCAGATCATCTCCATCTTGCTGAGCCTTGGGCCAGGCTGCTGCAGGTCGACTGCCGTCGTGGTAGCTTGGGGCGGCATCGGACTGGAGCTCGAAGGGCATGTCGTCTGGCTAAGGGAGGCGAGGGTGGTCGCCAGGGAAGAAGATGATGAGGAAACGTGCGAGGAAGTGAAGGAGGAGGGACTTGCGATGGAAGAGGCTCTGGTTGGGGATGGCGAAGAGGTCCCACGGACGGTGGTCCAGGAGCGGGCTGTTGAGACTGGTGCTCTCGTGGGCTTTGTATAGTAAACAGAGGTCACATATGGCCACCAGATGATCGATGTGGACGCCGTACCCATGGTGAGCCTCGTATGGTAAATCTTGGCTTGACACAAATGTATGTTCTTTGGATTGGAAAGAATAATTACTGTAGCAGAGATCCTGTACGGTAAATATCCTCAGAATTTGAACACAAGTTACAAAAGAAGAAGTCGGACGTGGATTCTCTCGAAAGAAGAGATTGAATCAATGTATGCAATATATATACAAAATGGTATACGCCCTAATATCTTTTGTCTTGTCTCTAGCTTTTTCTCAATTTCTTCCTCTTTCTTGACAAAAGATCACTTCTAGTGCCACGTAGTTGGCTGTGGGTCGGAAGCCAACCAGCTTAGACCGATCATGGCGACTTTAAAGTATGTGCACATTACGGTCAAAATGAAAGAAATGATGACTCAATATCTCTTCATATTACTACTTGGGTACCTCCTGAATAGGTAGGGTGCTCAGACTAGGTTGAATAACTCATGTTCGATGAGCTCGGTAATACTTGATCTAAGTAACTTGAGTATTAGTTACGACGTGGACGGTGCAAGGTGGCCCGGACAGATGGCTGTGTCCCAGTGTGAGTACTTCCATTTCTGGATTCCACACTTCTCTGATCCTGCTGTAAAGACGAGAGACTCTATATTGCAATTGTATCCCAAGGCTATATAATATAAGAAATGCAATGAAGACATTGAACACATGGTCAATAATTATGAGGGCTGTGAGTCTACCCGGTTATTAGTGATCTTGGGATTCTGAGTCTGGGCTAGGGTATAGTATAGGACGAGTAAAAGTTGCTGAGCACCAGACGGGATCTTCAGTTTTTCACTGGAAATAAGGTAAAATCTGTACTTAATACTGACTGTCACATCGACGAACTTGAATAGGAAGTATGGAGGCGCAGCACCACAGCAAAATTACTTAGTTATACTTGGAAGTAAGTGCTTTAGTGGGTATCTGGGTAAGAAGTATCTAAGTATGCCTAGTAGCAGTAATACTTAATTAGTATGAATGCAACCCCGACAATTACTTACCCAAGTGCGCTCTAATAGTACTAAGGCCTAGGGTGCCGGTGCCAGCTTGCCAGGGCAGCCCCTGCTCAGAGACAGGGCCCCACAACCCCTCGCCTTTCCGTCGTGGCGGTAATCGCGACGCGCCAAAATGTTCATTTTTGGATTTCAGACGGCCATCACCTCGCCCTGAAAAAGAAAAAAGCAACTCCTCTTCTCTCCAATTGTCATCGCTTTCTGACCGTCCAAGTTTGGAAAACAGCGGCCGCCATGGATATCGATGACATTCTTCGTGAGGTCGACCCCAGCTTCGACACGGTACCCCACGAGATCCGCGACCTGCAGGCCCTCACGCGTGCTTGGGTTGCTGAGCGATGCGCTCCGGAGCTTTTAGAGTGCGCATCCTCTCCCTCCTCCTCCTGCCTTTTTCACCCTTCTTTTCATTCTCTCTATTGAACTAAATTGTACAAGACTAGCGTAGAGGCTGACTGAACGCTTTGGGGTTTCCCGTAGGTGGCCAGCAGATGGACTTTTCGAGCGTATCAACCAGCGCATTAAGGCTCAGATCGAAAAGGTCGAGGACATGACCGGTGACATGGACCCAAAGACCAACTTTGCCTTGATCGTGATCCAGACCGAACTGGAGCGGTACAAATACATCGTGCGCAGCTACGTGCGCGCGAGAATAGCAAAGGTAGGTTCGAGATCCTTACCTCCACTTGCAGCTCGAGGCCGGCCGGCCACCTCTTGGCTTCCACAGAGAGAGGCTGACCTTTCATGTCACAACAACAGATCGACAAGCACACACTGCACTACCTCTCGACGCCCACGATGCGCGCGCGCCTCTCCGAGACGGAACTCGCCTACGCGACTCGCCACCAGGCCATGCTCCATAACCACTATCTCTCCTCATTCTTGTCCTCGTTTCCACCGAATCTGCAGAACCTCAACGACACCGCCGGAAATATCAGCATGATCGATACGCCAGACCTCGACACGGCAGTGTTCATCCGCCTGCTGAGGGACTGCCTGGTCGTGGGCAAAGGCACAGACGAGGACGGCAGTTTGAATGGCAAGAACGGAGACATCCTCATCCTGCGATGGTCCGACGCGAAATCTCTGGTCGACGCTGGCAACGCCGAGCTGGTATGAGCTTATGAGCACGTAGGGCCAGATCAGATCGTCCTGCCCGAGAGCAGCAGTCTTGCAGGAAAGAAGAAAAAAAAGAGAGGGGGGGGGGGCGGGGGAGGCAGAAGAAGAAGAAAAGCGGCTGCAAATGGCGCACTTTAAGCAGAGGTCGGTCTGTTCGCGCCGATGATGCTGCTGCATCCTCCGCGCAACGTGCGGGGCTGCGAACATTCATCAGCATTGAGCAGAGTCCAGCGTGCCCGCCGCATCTGGAGGCTCTGCTTCCTTCGGACTACGGGACAATCTGGCATCCAATTTGGCACAACTATTTTGGTGTTCTATGGACGACATATGTGACGACAACCCACGGATTTGTCAGCACAAAGCAGCGTAAGGTCGTTGTGCCATAAATCCGAGCGTGCCTCTGTTGAGCACTTGTTGGAGAGCCACGAGATCCACCGCAGAGCAGCTTCCTCCAACCAGAATTCTCCAATGGCTAGCGCGTCGAGGCCGCTGTAGCGCATTGGCTCGTCGCTCGGAGCTAAGGCCTAAACACCATAAATTCCTATGGCCTAAGAACACCACAACTACTGCTGCTTTCGGCCGGGGCTATGACCTCGAGGTAGTTGGCGAGACGGATATACCGACCTTCGCCTGGCAAGCCACTTCCCTGCCTGCCTTTTTTTGTGTCTCAAACCCGGCCAAGAACGCGAGGTCGACAGGCACCATGACGAGTCCATCAGGCCTACAGGTATAAGTATAAGCTGCATCAGTCGATCTTGAGGACGACATTTATGGCCCGTCACGAAAGTACTACTACTACTACTACTACTACTACTACTATTACTCACTCTTCCATTCCGTCTGCAAGCCGCATCGACCAGAGCGTGAAGAGACAATTCAAAATGACTGCCAAGACTATCGTGCTTGTTACCGGCGCCAACCAGGGCCTGGGTTTCGAGATCTCCAAGAAACTTGCCACGGACCAGAAGGACTACCACATCATCATGGCCGGACGCAGGAAGGAGGCGATTGAGGAAGCAGCCCAGAAGCTTGCGTCCCAGGGCCTGTCTGTTGAGCCGCTCGTGCTGGATATGAACTCGGACGAGTCCATCGAAGCGGCGGCCAAGACGGTGAGCGGGGCACACGGGCATATTGACGTCCTCATCAACAACGCCGGTATAGCGGGGGCGCCCAAGGCAGCCGACGGCAAGCCCAACAGTGTCCGCGCCGAGTACCTCGACATCTACAATACCAACGTCGCCGGCACTCAGGTTGTGACGGAGAACTTCATCCCGCTGCTTGAAAAATCCACCCTCACGAAGCGCATCGTATTCATGTCCTCCAGCCTTGGCTCCCTTACCTTCAAGGCCACCAATGAGCAGGTCAGAAAGCTCCAGTGGTGGCCCTACACCGTCTCCAAGACGGCCATGACCATGCTAGCTTTGTTATATTCGGCAAAGTTCGATGGGAGGAACGACTGGAAGATCAACATCTGCTGCCCCGGTCACTGCGCGACGAACCTGAGTAAGTCCGATCCGTCAATCGCATTCTGCCCCCCCCCCCCCCTTCTAGCACACGGTGATGCCTCTTTGTCTGGGCTTGCGGGACCTACTCTCGTGGGGAGGGCCTGACTTGGCTTCCCGTCCTCACCAAGTAGCCTCTTGCAAAGTAACTATCCAGATATGCGAACATCTTTACTACAAGGGGAAATGCTAAAACAATCGCCCCTTTTGCTCAGACTCGTACGCGGGATCGTTGCCGCCGGAGCATGGCGCAATTAATGCATGTCGGCTGGCGACGTTGGGACCGGATGGGGAGACGAATACCTTTACTGATGTTAACGGTACGGTGCCATGGTAAATGCAGTGAGGGTTGCGGCATTCGGGAGTGGCGGTGCTGTGAAGTGACACGGACCTGGATGGTGTCGGGCCGCCCATTGGCTGCTGCAAAGTAGCCTGGTATGTTATTGCGAGATACTACCAGCAGATGTGGGAAGAGAGAGAGGAACAGATAGAAAGAGAGAGAGAGAGAGCAATCAAAAATATCTCTACCTTTGGAACAACAAGCAGAGCTGCCGTGACACCGACATAAAGGCTCGTGTGTCGTTTCTCGTCCTCGGTGTTCATGGTACGCCTGGATTTAAATTGACACACCAGCGCGTTGCCGTCCTGATTTACACAGCAGTAGGAGAAGCAAGAACTTCACAACATACATACTGGGCGCGAGCCCTGGACAGGTCGTATAGAAAGGCGGCAGGCGGCAGGTGGCAGCTGAAAGAGAGAAACAAAATCCACACGTGCCCCTCTCGTGTTTTGGCTCGTTATAAACACCCAACAGGATACACCAGTCGGCCTTTTGTTTCTCGTACTGCAACAGCGCCAATGCAAGCACCCGCCCGAACCGCACCAACCGGATTTGGTTTGCAGGATCTAGGCTAGAATTTGTGCGTGAGACACACACGCACACACATACTATGTAAGGAGAGAAAAAGAAGAAAAAAAAAAGGAAAATGAGAGACAGAGAGAGAGTGTGGGTGTGGGTGCCTGCATGGAGGCGTGGTCACAATTTTAGCAGCAGCAGCTGAGGGCGCGTCCATCCCGCTCTATGCCGTGAGACCCCCTCTCCCTTCCAAGCCCCTGAGAAGGAGGGAGAAGAAGAAGGGGGGGGGGGGTTCAGTCGAACTCATCTATATAGTACATAGTACCATGTACCCCTTCGTATCTGCAAGGAGGGCGCAAAACCACCCCATGACTTTGAGGAGAGTTATTGGTCACACGCCCTCCCCTCCCCCCCAAAAGTCGGTCGATCTTTTTTCATCATCTTGTTTTTGTCTTCTACAGCTGGGGACCTGGCATCCTACAATACATACGTGGCAGGTGGGCTTTGGTGGGAATCGCACAACGCACAACGCAGGAGGAGCCGACCAGACAACAAGACGGAGCTTGTTGTTGGAGGAGGAGGCGGCAAGGGCAAGCGACTGGGTGGAGAGGGCCCGAGGCGAGGAAAACGCAGTGGGACACATCATCGTCACTGTGGATCCGGGGGAACAAGTCTGGGGGAAATGGGATGGATGGACCGCTAGGAAGTGGTCCGAGATTTGTGGGCGATGAGTTGATGATGCCTTGGTGGTGAAGAAAAGAAAGAAGAGGGGGGGCCCCCCGGAGGGTGTCTCGGAGCTGACGAGGATTGCCTCACAGGACCTCTCTCATGACTATCTATCTCTGTCTTTCCACCACCCCTTAATATTTTCATTGTGTCGAGAAAGAAATAAACGCCCAGTGAGCAGGAATAGACACTCAATCTGATTCTTCTTCTCTCTCTGGTCCTTTTTTAATTATTACCACACCAATATTGGGAAGGGGAAATAAAGCACTGACTGCGCTGGACGGGAGGACGGAAATTGGACCACCCAGGTTCTTTTTGGGGGGGGGGGCGGGAAAGGTTAGCTGACGCCTACCAAAAGTGGCACCCTGACCAGTTGCCCGCCAGGATATCACTAATTTTAAGGTTACCCCAATGATCGACAAGGTCAGTACAGTGGGAATTTTTTTTTTTGGCCCGGCTCTGAACAAAAGGGGGGCCGAGCTGACTGGCTGGCTGGGCACATGAGGTTTCTTGGTGGTATTGTGTAGTATTGAAGTTGATCCTCCTCCCGGATTTTCCAATGCAGATCCTTTTCTCTGGGTCCACCTCTTGCTGGGAGGGAGAGGAGGGGATTGAGAAGAAGAAATCCCCACAGAGAATCCAATGCTTTCGTTGTAAATTTTCAATATTCTCAAAAGATCATGCTCAACAAAACGAAAGCCCATAATCCATCATGTGTACAAGGACTCGATCGACACGGCAGAGCCCGCGTGACAATTCTCGATGAAACAGGTAGAAGAAGGCAAGTACATATGACAAAGAGATCCCGTCGAACACGAGCCTCACGGCTCTTACTATGTAAGCTCCTGCATGAGCCGTCACCCGTCCACGAGCTGTGGCTGGCTGGGGGCCCGATGACCATACCAGAAGCGGTTCTAGAGCCTTCTCTCGGAGCTACGGTGCCACTGTGCTTGTAACGTCTAAACGAGATCCGCCCGGGTTGGAAGGAGGGGGGGGGGGGAGGCAGGAATGGAGGAGGATGGATGGCTTTTTTCCTTTCTCTTTCTTGGCTCCTGATCCCAGATGGCAAGGAATTGTGCTGTGGGAAAAAGGAGGTCAAGGTGGCAAGGCATGGTTCATAGGATGTCTCGGGAAGGGAAAGAAAAATAAAAATCCTGGGGGCGTGAAAAGGAAGAGGAACAGGAGGAATCTGGGTCTGAAGAGATAGAAGAAAAAAACAGAGGCAATAGAGTAAGAGTGACCTTTCACAATAGGCATGCAGTGGCACGATGATCATGTCTCCTCCCCCATGTTTCTTGTTCTGTATTCCTCCGTGCGGACCCTCCCCAGAGCCGACCCCCCTTGGGCTTTCATTTATGTGCTATAGTACCGTAGTAGTACGTACTAACGAAAGGGGACGCAGCGGGAACCCAGCCATGAGAGATCTATGCGTGATCCAAACATCCATTTAAAAGGGCCCAGCCCTCCCTGCCTCTCACGCCTTTTACTTCTTGACCTGATCTTCTTTTTTTTCTTTGACTTGTCTTCTTTGTCCCTGCTAAGCAAAACCTGTCGTTTACTCTCTATCTGGTATATTAATTGTCGTTATACGAGAGTTTGTTCTCGTTCACCTACACTCGCTCAACAGCTTTTTTCTCTTCCTCTTCCATTGTCCATTCCTGCAGGATAAAAGAAGAATTTGTAATTATACACCTTCCGAAGAAGCACCCATCCAAAATGCGTTTCGCTACATTCCTCGTTGGCGCCTTTGCCATCCTCGCCAGTGCCCAGAGCTCGGACAGCAGCGCCACCGCCGCCACCACCACTGTCTCTTCCGCACCCACCTCTGCCTCTCTCACCGCGGCCCAGTCCTCCGAGGCTGCCTGCCTCAAGGCCTGTGATTCTGGCGATGTGGACTGCCAGTCCAAGTGCATTGCTGTAAGTGAACAAGACCATCGTCAACCCCACAACAGCCTATGCTGCGGTACCTCGAGCCGGCCCTCAGACCACCACCGCCCAATGCTGTCCGACTACCTTTCGACAAACACGCCGCTAACCCAAGATCTCCCTCGTGCAGGTCCCTGACCCCTCCGGCTCGCAGGTGAACGCCACCACCGAGTGCGTCGCCGACTGCAACCAGGGCAACGGCACTGCCGCCGACAACAGCGCCTACGGCGACTGCGTCCAGAGCTGCATCGACCAGAACTACTTCACCTCCACCGGCACCCCGGCCGAGGCCACCGGCTCCTCTGGCTCCACCGGCACCGCCGCCTCCGCCTCCGCCTCCGCCACGGGTACCTCATCGGGCACCTCGGGGAGCGACTCTTCTTCTGGCACCAGCACAGCGACCTCGTCGTCGTCTTCCTCCTCCTCCACAAGCAGCGCTGCTGATGCCATCCGCGTTGGTGTCACCGGTGTAAGCCTCTTTGGCCTGCTGGCTGCCTTTATGGCTTTGTAGATGCGTTGAGAAGGTGGATCTCTCTCTCTTTCTCTCTCTCTTGGGATCTGGGGTATTTTGATAATGATGAGGCAATGTTGGGATGGAAACAGGGTACTGGATATTGGTTATGAGGAATTTGGCACAAAGCACCCGGTAATTAAGGCAATGGAGACTAGCATCAGTGAGAATAAAAAGAAATAAAAAAAATTCCCACCGTCGCGTGTGGGAATTAATGAGACCAATATCTTGGTCTCGTAAACCTTCTACAGTCAATCCCGCTTGAGACTTTCGGGGCACATATCACTCTAGGAAGCGGAGCTTACCAACGAAGGCCAATATCTGTAGCAGCTTGCGTCCATGACTGGGTCGGATTACTCTCTCTACATCGGAAGGCCGAGGGTAGACAATGGGGTCGGTCCGAGGATACCACCCAACAACAACACAGTCCAGAAAAATTCTCTATTCTTTTATCGACCTTGTAGGCAGCGTCGGCTCGATGTTTGAGATCCACGGTATGCCGAGCTTCTTCATCTCGACCGCAAGCTGAAAGAGGTAGTCCAGACTGTAGCAAGAGCCAAGTCAGCCATGAATCCACATGCTGGACGTCCGAACCAGGGGAGGAGCGTGAGGGACAACAGCAGTCCACATACCTCTCACACTGCGTCTTGGCATGCTCGACACTGTTGCCCCAGACATAAACCCCATGCCTCCTCACAAGCACGGCATACGCATCGGGGTACCGGTCCATAGCCTCCTCCATGAACTCGGTCAGGTCCTCCTCGTGCGCCGTGTTCTCGATCACCGGAATCCGCAGCGTGTCGTGGTACCCCAGGTTCCCGACCTCGCCGTGCGGGTACCCCCGCGCGAATCCCTTGATCTGCTCGATGTTGTTGATGCTGAACTCCTTGCCGCCACCACCTTCGCCCTGCTGCTGCTGCTGCTGCTGCTGCTGCTGCTGCTCGAGGATGAGGGTGACGAGCACTGCATACGGGCTGTGGGTGTGGATGCAGCACCGGGCGCCCCGGCGGGTGAAGGCGCTGAGGAAGAGCGGGGTGCATTGTGAGGGCTTGAAGGTAGGAGGGGAGCGTAGGTAGACACGGGAGCTTGGGCGGATGGGGCCGTCGCGCTCAGAGGAGGAGGACTTGTGCTTCTCGAGGGTCTGCGGTAGCGAGAGGACGTAGAGGTCGGAGGGCTGCATGAGCTCCTTCTGCACGCCCGAGGGGGCTATGTAGACGAGGTCACTGGGGAAGCAGGACGAGTGTGTCAGCCCTACGGAGCAGGCAAGGCAGGGCCAGGAGCAGGGAGGGGAGGAGGAGGAGGAGGAGGAGCAGGGGTTGGCCCTACTCGTCACGTATCGAGGCGCCGCCGCCTGTGCCCGTCACCCAACCCAAGGTCCAGAATTTTGCGCATAGAGAGGGGATGAGGTTGGCGGGGTGGTTGAGATCACCGGAGCGGATGAGCTCGTCATTGTTGCTGCCCATTGCGTCTCGCCAAGAGCTCTCGTACGCCTCCTCGGTCGATGTCCAGAATGGAGAAATGTTGTCAAGGTCTGTTGCACTTTGAGGGCCTTAGTTTCGCGGTCGTGGGAGGGGAGGGGAGAAGACGGGTGCAATACCTTTTATGAGGCTGTCGCAGCTGATTGAAAGGATTAACTCGTCACCCTTGCACTACATAAAATATTATGGAGAATAAGTACTTACTTAGGAGCCGCTCCTGGTCAGAGCACGTCACTCTGGGCCACTGTGAGAACCCCTCCATTCCTCTCCACTGTTAGGAGAAACAGTGTCTCGGCAGGCAGCTCGGCAGAAATGGGTTTTTATTTATTTTAATAACACGTGGGCACGCTGTCATTGCCTGTTGGAACTTATCTTGTGTGCACAGTACCATGTTTGCAGCAAAAGTATCTATTTTTTTTGTTCTTTTTCTGTTTTTACTATCACTGGTAGCCTGTCTTGCCTGTCTGATATGATGGACTGCATCTGAAGACATAACATTCTGTGTCTGTGGGGTGAAGGGAAGGAAGAGGTTCAGTTCATTGGGTATGTACTGTGGTTGTATGGCCAGGGATGTGTTCTCCCCCAAAGCATGTGAAGTCTGCAGCAAAGCCAGACAGAGGTCGAGCCAGCCATCCTCTACCCCTTTGAATCGGACATGATCTGACACAGCCAGTAAAATATGGTGAGGTATGTGAACCAATACTGTGGTGTCAGGTCCACAATGCTTGAGGACAGCTTTCACATATGCAGGATAAAATGGATCTGTTTACCCCCTCACAGGTGCCCTGCTGGCCAAACTCCTCCCCTTCAGGCTATTCTTGTTACATTGAAGCTTTTTCCGAAATTACCATATGTGCCATGCTACAGAAATGTGTGTGCGTCGAACTTTCCAACAAGTTCTTTCCAGGTGGGTCCACAGGGTGTTTTGGCGCATTGGTGGCCCTGGTGAAGGGGTCTCGGTACGCTGAAGAGGCAGTACCTCTTTAGTGGTTATTCTTCAATCAGGCACCTGCTAGGCTAGGGGACTCCCGATCGATCCCCGCACTCAATAATGCAGTGACCACCTGAGAGCCCGTGACCCCCCCTGTCCATAGCATCATGATCCCTGCCCCTCGGCCGGAGGGGGGAAGGTTGGAGCTGGCTGTTGCCGCATTGAATTTTTGGGGAGCTTCAACAACCGCCAGCGTGTCCTTTTTTTTTCTTTCCCACCCGCGACGCCTTGAACCCCGAGGATAAATCCAGTCCAACTTCAATCTCCAGCACTTGTTGTTGACTGACTCCTGCACCAGCCTCAACTTCTCCCCCTCCTCAAGCTCTGGGAGCAGCATCCTTTTTTTTTTTCCCTTCTTCTTCTCTTTACTCCTTTCCTCAGCCAATTCCCTTCCACCACTTGTCTGCGCACACAGAGGAGGGAAGCTTTTTTGTCTGATCAATCACCCGCTGAGTAGCGCACTTGACGAGAGCTTCCTACCACATTGTTGACAGCAGTCATCATCACCATGAGATTCACCCCTTTCATTGCTGCGGCCATCCTGGCCTATGGCGCTGCTGCTGATGAGGCCCAGAAGCCTCTTGGCGACGAGAGCTCCTCTGCTGCTGAGTCTGCCACCTCTGTTGACGCCTCTCTGCCCACCTTCACAGTAAGCTCAAAGACCCCCGACGCCCAACCCTCTCCCCCTTCAGAACTGCCTTGTCACGACACACCAGCGCGCAACACCAGCGCGCAACGGCGCGCAATGACCCCCTACACCACAGCAGGCGGGCAGGCAGGCAGACAGACAGACAGCATAGGCCAAACAGAAAGCTGACTGAATAATTGTATCATCTAGCCCACTACCATCAAGGCACCCTTCCTTGAGCAGTTCACCGATGACTGGGACCAGCGGTGGAAGCCCTCCCACGCCAAGAAGGACATGAAGGACACTGGCAAGGATGAGGAGGAGTGGGCCTACGTGGGCGAGTGGGCTGTTGAAGAGCCTACTGTCTTCAAGGGCATGGAGGGTGACAAGGGCCTTGTTGTCAAGAACCCTGCTGCTCACCACGCCATTTCTGCCAAATTCCCCGAGAAGATCGACCCCAAGGGCCAGACTCTTGTTGTCCAGTACGAGGTGAAGCTCCAGAGTATGTTTCTGACCCAAAAGATGCCACACCCTTGCTAGCATATTAAATTTGACCTGATACTGACCGGTGAAAACCCTGTGTGACAGATGGCCTGGAGTGCGGTGGTGCCTACATGAAGCTCCTGCGCGAGAACGAGGCTCTCCACCAGGACGAGTTCTCCAACACCACCCCCTATGTGATCATGTTTGGCCCTGACAAGTGTGGCCACAACAACAAGATCCACTTCATCTTCAACCACAAGAACCCCAAGACTGGCGAGTACGAGGAGAAGCATGTCAAGTCTCCCAACGCTGCCCGTATCGTCAAGACCAGCGAGCTCTACACCCTCATTGTCCACCCCAACAACACCTTTGTCATCGAGCTCAACGGTGAGCAGGTCAAGACGGGCAGCCTCCTCGAGGACTTTGTTCCCGCCGTCAACCCCCCTGCGGAGATTGACGACCCCGAGGACTCCAAGCCTGAGGACTGGGTCGACGAGGCCCGCATCGCCGACCCCGAGGCCACCAAGCCCGAGGACTGGGACGAGGACGCCCCCTTTGAGATTGTCGACGAGGAGGCCGAGAAGCCCGAGGACTGGCTCGTCGATGAGCCCCTCACCGTCCCCGACCCTGAGGCCCAGAAGCCCGAGGACTGGGATGACGAGGAGGACGGCGACTGGATCGCGCCCACGGTGGCCAACCCCAAGTGTTCTGAGGTCTCTGGCTGTGGCCCCTGGACCAAGCCCATGAAGAAGAACCCCGACTACAAGGGCAAGTGGACCGCCCCCTTCATCGACAACCCCGCCTACAAGGGTGTCTGGGCCCCGCGTAAGATCAAGAACCCCGACTTCTTCAACGACACCACGCCCGCCAGCTTCGAGCCCATCGGAGCTATCGGCTTCGAGATCTGGACCATGCAGAGCGACATCCTGTTTGACAACATCTACATCGGCCACTCGGTCGAGGACGCCCACAAGCTCGCCGACGAGACCTTCCACCTGAAGCACCCTGTCGAGCAGCTGGCGGAGCTGGCCTCGGTCCCCAAGAAGGATGACAAGCCCAAGTCACCCAGCGACCTCAAGTTCCTGGACGACCCCGTCCTGTTCGTCAAGGAGAAGACGGACCTCTTCCTGACCATCGCCCAGAGGGACCCCATCGAGGCCATCAAGTTCGTCCCTGAGGTCGCTGGCGGTATCGGTGCCATCCTCGTCACGGTCATCGCCGTCGTCGTTGGCGTCGTCAGCAGCCTGGGTGGCTCTGCCGCGCCTGCTGCCAAGAAGGCGGCCGCTGACGCCAAGGACAAGGCGGCTGAGGTCAAGGACAAGGTCGCCGACGCAGCCTCCTCTGGAGCTGAAGCCGTCAAGGACACCACTACCAAGCGCACCACCCGAAGTCAGTCGTAGTTTGACAAGGTGAAGCCGGGAAGGCTTGGGAGGGAGTAGTGATGGCTCATTGAAGGGCCCCCCGGGGGGGGGGGCGCCTGTCGAAGGAGGCTCAAGATAAGAAGGGGGGGTCTTCTACTATACCTCTGCAAGTCTTGAGACAAATTGGGAAAGAAGTACAGTAAAAAAGAAAAGAAAAAAAACGGGATGCTTTTCGCACAGGGCAGGGTCTGAGCACGGCGTAGCAGGTGTGTATTTTTAGGTCTTGCAGGAAATACGGACTCTTCTTCATAAACCTTTGTTCGTGTGTGTGTGTGTGTCTGTTGTCTGTCGCGACGAATCGAGTCTTGTCTCTACTTGATCTTGACCCAAGTACATACAACATATCATCAATGTCTTGCTCTGGCCTCTCTCTCTGTCTAACCTCATTCATCTGCATCCCGTGTAGCTTCCGGCAGCAATGAGAAACACGACCGGACCGGCCCAAGGAACCCAGCCGTTGCCCCATATATGCCACCATGTCTCATTGACTGTCAATATCATTACGCAACTGAACTGATACTGATAGGAGAAATTTATTATTATTATTATTATTTCTATTTTTATTTTTTGGCTCTCACTTCCTTTATTTCTTCTTGGGCGTGCTGATATCCGGACTGCCCCTAAACCGGCAATTGGCGGCACAGGGCTGGGCTCCAAGGGCGCCCGTGGCCCGGGATATGTGGAGTAAGTAATCGCGTTCCCTTGGGTTGTCTCCCCGCATTATTTGGAGATGGGCAGCAGAGGAAGGAAGGGGGGGGGGGAGGTGCTTGGCCTCGGGGGGTTGTTGCCCACGATCGACGGACGACCCGCGGTTGCCAGTCCTTTTTGTGGACTTTTCTCAACCAGCGCAGTTGGGATCGATCTTTGTTCTCTTGAGTGCTCGCTGTCCTCTCACTTTCTGATCCTTCTCTGGGTCAGGCCTCTGCTTGGACATTGTGAGGCAGCTTCTCGAGAGCGAACTCGTGATCGATTTTGTTGTGCCCATTGGTTCCCTCCTCCCTCCTCATTCACCTCCTTCTGCCTCCGTCCTGCTTTGTCACCACAGAGATTGGTCCCAATGCGTCGTTTGTTATCCAGCAGCGTCTCTGCCAGCGCAGCTCGCTCCTCCCAGGTAGCAGCAACGGCAGGCCGTAGCAGGTCAGGTCTCCCTCTGCTCTCCTCGTCGTGGCCCTCCCCTGCGGGTCCGTCCACCTGCAGCGCCAGCAAGATGACGTCCTCGTCGTCGTCCTCGGGCGCCGTGAGGAGGATACACGCCACGGCGGCGCACCTCAACCCTGCCCTCGCGTCCACGGCCACCTCATACCCGACGACTCATGAGAAGATCGCCGAGGTGACCAACACGCCTTACTTTTTGGACAACGAGTTCCGGCCGTCGGCTGCGGACCAGCACATCCCGCTGTACGACCCAGCCACCAACAACCTGGTGACCCGGGTGCCGCAGATGACAGACGCCGAGCTCGAGGCCGCCGTCGCGAGCGCGGAGAAGGCGTTCCCCGCCTGGCGCAACATGAGCGTCCTCGCGCGGCAGCAGATCATGTTCAAGTTTGTCGCCCTCATCCGCGAGAACTGGGACCGCCTGGCCGCGAGCATCACGCTGGAGCAGGGCAAGACCTTTGCTGATGCCAGGGGTGATGTGCTGCGGGGGCTGCAGGTCGCCGAGGCCGCGTGTGGCGCCCCTGAGCTGCTCAAGGGAGAGCTGCTGGAGGTTGCCAAGGACATGGAGACGAGGACGTACCGCGAGCCGCTGGGTGTCACGGCCGCCATCTGCCCTTTTAGTGAGTCTTTTTACCCTCTGAGAAGACACAAAGAGAGAGAGAGAGAGAGAGAGAGAAAATACTGACTAGTGGTATCCTTTGGATGATAAAAAGACTTCCCTGCCATGATTCCCCTCTGGTGCATCCCCATCGCGACAGTCACGGGCAACACGCTCGTGCTCAAGCCCTCGGAGCGCGACCCCGGCGCGGCCATGATCCTCGCGGAGCTGACGCAAAAGGCCGGGTTCCCGCCCGGTGTGATCAACATCGTGCACGGAGCCCACCGCACCGTCAACTTCCTCCTCGACCACCCTTCCATCAAGGCCATCTCGTTTGTGGGCGGCAACAAGGCCGGCGAGTACATCTTCTCCCGGGGGTCGGCCAACGGGAAGCGCGTGCAGGCCAACCTGGGCGCCAAGAACCACGCCGCTGTCCTCCCCGACTGCAACAAGAACCAGTTCCTCAACGCCGTGGTGGGGGCCGCCTTTGGCGCCGCGGGCCAGCGGTGCATGGCGCTGTCGACGCTGGTCATGGTGGGCGAGACCAAGGAGTGGCTGCCGGAGCTGGCGGAGCGGGCCAAGGCGCTCAGCGTGAACGGCGGGTTTGAGGAGGGCGCCGACCTGGGCCCCGTCATCTCGCCCGAGAGCAAGGCGCGCATCGAAGGGCTGATCGCGTCGGCCGAGGAGGAGGGCGCCACGGTGCTGCTGGACGGGCGCGGCTTCAAGCCGGCCAAGTACCCAGACGGCAACTGGGTGGCGCCGACCATCATCACCAACGTCACCAAGGACATGAAGTGCTACCGCGAGGAGATCTTCGGCCCCGTGCTGGTGTGCCTCAACGTGGAGACGCTCGACGACGCGGTGGAGCTGATCAACGCCAACGAGTACGGCAACGGCGTGGCCATCTTCACGCGCAGCGGCCCCACGGCCGAGACGTTCCGGCGCAACATCGAGGCGGGCCAGGTTGGGATCAACGTGCCCATCCCTGTACCGCTGCCCATGTTTTCTTTTACTGGTAACAAGAAGAGCATTGCGGGCGGCGGTGCCAGTACTTTCTATGGCAAGCCGGGTGTCAATTTCTACACGCAGCTCAAGACAGTCACGGCTCTCTGGAGCGCGGCCGATGCGATTAGCAAGAAGGCGGATGTGGCCATGCCTACGCATAGCTAAAAGTTTTTGTTTTGAGCGGTCAATATGAGAGAATGGCTTGTATGTAAATCTGTCTATAAAGGATGAAAGTGTCGAGAAGGCTAGCTTTTGAGAGTCTGTGTGAGGTTGTTCAAAAAGTAGTGAGTGAGTGAGTGAGTGTCAGTCGGGGGCAATAATGCATTGAAGAAAATGGGGAGAGGGGGGGGGGGGTAGTGTTGCTTAGGCTCATATGCAAATTTACTTGTGTAGAGCAGGTCTTTTGCTATTCCCGTTCCATCATACATGCCAATGAGGCTACCAAATATTCAATGTATTTTGACCTTTAGAGAGCACTGGTTCAGCTTGTACCCATCGGTCCGTATTATCTTGTTAAAACGTCGAGGTGAAATGAATGTGCACGTGGGCAACTTGTCACTGAATGGTGAGAATTTACTGGAGGAGCGGGCGGGCGTCGGATATAATCCATCTCCGGTCTCTCTCTCTCTCTCTCTCTCTCTCTCTCTCTCTCTCTCTCAACGACCGCCTCTCCAATGACTGACTCTTGATACACCAGACAGCATATCAGAGAGAGAGAGAGAGAGAGAGAGTTGTCATTTACTCACCGCACATCCTCTCACCTTGGCAAGAGCTCCTGGGACAACAATAGATCTCTCTGGGGTCTAACGATATCACGAAGACTTACATAAAAATCTCGTTACCTTTTCCCCCCTCACAACCGAGGAGGGAGGGGGGGGCGAGCGGTGGTGGAGCACACCATGGAGATCATCGACCTGCCCAATGACCTGTTCCTGCTCATCACAGCACACCTGTCCGCTAGGACCTTGATTCTGTGCCGAAGGGTGTCACGGAGGTGGCGTGCTGCCTTCACAGACCAGGACCTCAACCTGCACCTTCTCAAGTGGCATTTCCCGAGGTGCCGAGAGCTGCGGATAGCCTATGTCGCAGGGGGTGGCGAGCTCCCGACCACAGCTACAGCAGCAGCAGCAGCAGGAGGAGGAGGAGGAGGAGGAGGAGGTCTTGACTGGACAGGAACCTTCGCCCTCGTGGCCAGCAGGTATCACCACCTGCGCACAGCCACAGCCCGCTCCATCGAGAAGATCCGCCTCGGCACCACCACCGGCCCAGACTACAACAGAGACCACTTCTACCCCGTCGCTCCCTGGGACCGCTATCTCCGCCTCGATAACAAGACGGCGCCCTTCCACTACCCTGATCCGAGCTGGTGCTACGGCCAAGTTAACGACGACGACGACGATGAGGGTAACGGTGCCGCCGCCGCCGCCGCCGCCGCAGCAGCAGCAGCAGCAGCAGTGTTGGTCTACCGCGTCCACCCTGCCGACGTGGTCGACGAGGTCCGCGAGCACATCTACCCATGGCGCCTCCTTGACCTGGACACCCGCGAGGCCGTCGAGATTCCCTTTCCCTGTGACCAGGACAGGATCGTGCGGCGGGTGCGGCTGGCAGAGGGCGTGCTGGTCTTTGAGTGGTGCGAGAGGCTTCCCTACCACCAGCTCAACGACCGCGAGGAATGTCACCGGCACCACGTTTCCGCCTTCAACGTCAGGAGGAGGAGGACGAGGAGCGACCCTGGCCACCAGCAGCAGCAGCAGTGGGACATCACCCATCGCGCTGACTTCAAGCTCCACTTCCTAGGCCTCCCCCTCAACACCCACGACCGCTTCCTCTCCGCCCACACAGCCACCCACTACGCCGTCTACGTCTGGCAGCCCAACCGCTCCCCCTGGGGCGAAGATGACCCGATCGAATCCGTCGTCGTGTGGGACATGTCGTTGTCGTCGTCGTCGTCGTCGTCGTCGTCGTCGTCGTCGGCCAAAGTAGTCAGGCGCATGAACTGGTCCGCCCTCGCGTTCTACGGGGTTCGTCAGAGGTCGGCGCCCAGGCTAGCTGGACTGGGCTTGGATGGCCGAAACCTGTATTTTGTGGAGGAGGAGCACCGGTGGGCTCAGGGGGCGCATAGTAGCTTGAGCCCGCCGCGGGTGCATCTTGTCCGGAGCACGGGGGTGCCCGTGATCCCTGGCCCTAGTGACACCGTGGACGGTCACCCTGCTGCTGTGGAGGATGACGACAAGAAACAAGAGGAGGAGGAGCAGGTCGTCCAGGGGCCTGCGTGGCTTGACCAGTGCGGCGCAAATGGCGACGTCAACTTGTCCTTTTGCTCACGACTCCACGCCGCCGCCAGCCCCTCCTCCGCCTACCAGGGCCCTCTCTGGTTCAATGACAACCACCGCCACCACTACAAGACCAGCATCACATCCCCAGGCATCTGGAACGGCTCCATCCCTTCCTCCTTGTCCTCTCCGCGCCACCACACGCCGGCGACCTTCTCCCAGGAGCTCGAATCCTCCCTGCGCACCTCCCCCACCCGCTGGCCTGGCTGGGCCCCCTGCTGGCGCCACGAGGAGTTTCCCTACCTCACCGTCAGCGAGGCGGTAGACTTTCGGGCGGGCGTCAGGATCGCCGCTCGCCACTGTTTCATGCTCGAGACTTTGAGTGTGCATGTGCGGCCTTTGCTGTCTGTGAAGGGTTTGCGTGGGGCTGGAGGGGGTGGTTTAAGTTCTTCTTCGTCGCCGTCGTCGTCGTCATCATCATCGTCATCGTCTTTGTCCTCTTCACCTTCAGCGAACCCTCCTGCTGCTGGCAGGAATGATCACCGAGGTACAAGGCCTGGAGGTGTCGACACGCGCATGAACGGCAGGCTGGAGGCCATGGACGATGCCCGGAAGAAGCGACGGGCTGAACCTGTATATAATAGCGGCAGTGGTGGTAGTGAAGGAGGAGGTAATAACAACGACGCCGGGAGGCACGAGAAGGGGAGGGATGGGAACGGGGATGGAGGCGAGGAGGTACAGTTCGCGGATGAGATGTGGGACGACCTTCTGGGGAAGGGGTTCATCTGTGGGGATGAGAGGTGGCTTGTTGGGGAGGACCTGCAGGGGCGGATCACGATTGTGAGATTTTGAGTGAAGGGGACTTGAGGAGAGACAGACTGTAGACTTGGGGGGGGGGGGTTCTCTGTTGAATCATACCGTTCGTGGTCTCCGGTATTGTTTATTTAAGTGCTTTTCTTTTCGACTTCAGGTCTTGCAGCAAAAGATCATCAAGGTGCTCAAGCACAGTTGTTTCCGAGTACAGTTTCTCGGAATCATTGTCATCTCAATGCATTTGTGGGAAATATATAGGTGCAGCCAGTTCTGAGAGACTGGCGATCGTCTTTTTCCCCGACAGCATTAGCTGTGCAGAGAAGAAAGTCGTGAGACTGTCTTATTATATTAACTCATCACAACGTATGCAGACCTACCGTAGCACCCAATAACTCGAATCTCGATATAATATCAACATTCCAAGCATTCATACTGCTCGTGAGCGATATGTAACTTTATATTAGCCGTTGCTGAATATCTCTTGGGACTCTCTCTCAAGAACCACTCCAGACTTTTTATCAACAATGTGATAGAGCCAGCAACCAAGAAAACTATTGCAAAACCTGGCCCTCTTTCCAGCATCCTCTTCATCACAGTCTTTAGAGAAGAAAGAAAAGGAAGAAGAGTCATGAGAAGATCCAACTCTCGACCCACAACCACCTTTATATTTGATCACCCACCCACTCCGCAAGAGAAGAAGAAGAAAAAGAAGGAGAAGGAGGAGAGGGGGGGGGGGGCAAGCTACGAGAAGAAACAAGCAAGGCTAAAGCAAATCCCCCCCCCCCCCACAGCCAGCCAGAGAAGGATCCACGAGCTAATGAATTAATCACAAGGGAAAAGGAAACCCCCCCCCCCCCCCTCTCAAAGCCCACTACACCGACGGAACCGAGAACCAGTATCTCGTCCCCGAGCCGGGTAGCAGATCATTTCCGTCGTCGTCATCATCACCATCATGACACTCTGGAAGAGAGGAGGATGCCATCGCAGTGATCAGAAAGATGGATGGAATTAACCTCTGCGCTTTGCGCTGACTTCATCATGATGATGGTGGGAATGCGAGGGAGAAGGAGACAAAATAAAACATATCTTTATAGGGGTTCGAGGAGTAATGATTGTAAAAAGTTGTGCCAGAGGGAGAAAATCTTGTGGGAAAGAAAGTGGACTTGAAAACCCCCTCCTGCGTTATTCACGAAACGAGAGCACATATGCACTTTGCTCTTTTGTTCTTTTTCTTTGTTCCTTTTTCCCTTTTCCATTTTGTTTCCATTTTTTGACTCGGTTTTCCTTCTACGATCCTTCTAAAGACATGACAGAGGGCAGACTGAAAAACAAAAGGCCATGTACGGCAAGTGGCTAGTGTGATCATTTTCTTCACAATCAAGTGTACGTGAGCATGCCAAATGTTACCCATCCATGCCCATGATCCTACTCCTTCTTCGTCCACTCAATGCTTTCCAGACCAGACTTTCCGCAGTGCTTAGCATTTACTTGGAGCATACACGGAAGCCATGCAATCCTCCTCCACCGCCACCACCGGACATACAAATAATGCTTCAACAAAATATACATGTTCTGTAAACAATATCCAAGTAACATTCTTTCAGGAGTGGCTCCGACCCACAACAGAAGAAGCAATAGCCAGTCCAGCAGCAAGCATCATAGCCGCCGGAAACCGAGACGCACCCGCCTCCTCTACAACGGCCGTCTCTCCATGACCACCATCGTCGGCCGCCAGCATGCTCTTGTTGGGCTGCCCCTCCTTCCTATACTGCTCTTGTTTCTTCTTCATCTTCATCAGCTGCCTGTCCTCCTTCTTGCTCGACTTGTGTGCCTTGCTCGCGGGCATCATGGAGCTACTACTCTTTTTGTGCTTCACGAGAAGAATTTTTCGCGGCGATGAGGAGGAGGAGGGACTCTCGGGCGCTCCTGCGCGGGACCCTTGCGCACAAGCTGCTGCCGCTGCCGCTGCTGCCGCCGTTGCTTGTCTAGAAGTCTTCTTGACGACGATGGTGTCTCCGTGTTCGCGCCTAGCACTCGCAGCCTCAGGCATCGTGGACGCAAGATCAAACGCATGCGTACCCGTCAGCGCGGTGCGGATCCCGAGTTCCGCCCATCGAGACTCGTGGAGGCCAAGAAGACCCGCGGTAGGGGCACCAAGGTGCTTAGCAGAGTGCAGACCATCATCATCATCATCATCGTCGTCGTCGTCGTCGTCGTCGTCGTCGTCGTCGGCAGCGGGAGAGGGTGTGATTGTGTCGACGGAGTCAGTTGAATGTCGCCCGATAGAGACGTAGTCCTCCCATGACGACGAGGATGACGACGAGGAGGAGGATAAAAGGCTAGCCCTGCTATGGCCAGTAGTCTTGGACGTAGCAGCAAGGCTGGTGAAGAGGGACAGCGGAGGGAGTAGCTTCTGAACGTTGTTTCCAAGCCCAACATGTGTTGTTGCGTAGGCGGGATGTAGGCTGGATACTGATCTGGCGTTCCTGGCGGTCGGTGCCGAGAGTCGAGTTGTGGATAAATCCACGGGCTCCAGATCTTCTGTCGGGACCGGGCTCGCCTGAATGTTCGCGAATTCGGGCTCCTGGAGAGGCTCCTCGGTGCCTACGACACCCGTCAAGATGAAATCGCTGCTGGGGGTTGCACTGGATGCATCCTTACGTCGAGTGGTGCATGTCTCGTCCGGTGGTTCCGGAGCCGTTCCCCGTGCCGGCCCACTCAGCTCAGCAGCACTGGTATCCTCCAAGACAAGTGGTTCAACCTGATCAAAACCAAAGTCGAATGCAGCAGCTGCAGCATTTTCACCAATCTCGGGGGTGAACCTCTCGCTCGCATCCGAACCTGTCCGGGCATCAAGTCCCGCGTCCGAGAAGGGTATTTCATCTTCAGTCTCGGGCCCATCGGACATCCCCACGGGCTGGTCTGGCGTCACGGACATGGCCCCGTCCCCGATCGGGTCCGAGTGCTGAATCATTGCAGGTTTGATGGTTTCACTGTCTTTGTCTTGCGTAGTAGGAAAAGCGAAGTTGAACAGTGACAGCTCATTATGCCTTGTGGTCTGGTCTACCACTGACCCCTGGTTCGTCACTGTCGACAATGGGTCGACACCGGCAGCGGCAGCGCCCACGTCCACGCCCACGATGATGCCTTCATGGCTCTTGTGCGCCTCCTCAATGTCAAGATCGTCCCTGGACTCGACGCAATGGAGCAGCCAGCCTTCAGCAGGGAGGTCTTGTGGGGGCGGCGGCGGCGGCGGATTCACCACACACTCGGCCGCGGCTCGTTCTGCTGTCACTGACCTCGGGCAGCCGGGCGTGACCTGAGGAGAAGGGGAAGTGAATGCTGGGGAGATAAGCTCGCGTGGGGCAGCAGGGTCCTGAGGGGGCTCAGGCCTGGTGGGTCTCTGGTGCATCATCTGGCGGTGAGCAGCAAGAGGAGTCTTTTCGTCTCCGCTCGGCGACATGAACGCCCTTGGGGTGTCCACCGGAGCCGAGTTCTTCGCCGTTGTTGCACCGCTGGGTGTCACAGGTCGGGCGCTCGGTCCCACCTCATCGGATCGAGGCATAGCAGGTTTCACTTCCGTGAAGCGCTCGACCTCCGGGAAAGTTGTGCTACTCGGGGCCGAGGACTCTCCCACCATCATCCACGGTGTAAGAAGCTGCTGAGAAGCATCCGAGCCGCCTCTGAAGGGGACGATCCCATGAGTGGTGGTGATGGGTGGAGACGATCGCCCAATATTTGGTGTGATGAGCATGCTCTGGTTTGGTGAGGAGGTGTCACTTTCGGTGAGCGCTGGCATGGAAGAGTGTGTCGAGTTCGAGTCTGTATCACAATCCGACCTCGTTGACACTGGATAGACCTCAGCAGCAGGCTTCAGACCACAAACAACATGGCGACCAGAGACGTCGTCGTCGTCGTCACCGTGTGCGCCGGCCTCGTACGTGATGGTCGGCAACCTCAAGTCGATCGCCGACCCTAACTTCACGATACCACGACGAGCCTGTTCCCGGTTGTCCGAATGCTGCAGACTATTGGCAGCTCGATCCTCGCCCGCGACAACAGCCGTGCCACGCTCACCACGTTGTTCTTTCTCCTTGTATCTGGCAGGAACAAGCGGAAAGACTCTCGAAGACTTTCTGGGCGGCACTTCTGGAGGAGTCACTGGGCAGGTTGCAAAGTGGGCCAGAGTTCCAGACGAGGTCTGGTAGGAAAAGTATGGTCCAGTGGGACGTGGCGAGTAGCGAGGGCGCGTGTGGCGACGTGGTTGTTCCGGTGTATGTGGCCCGTTGGACACATCGGCGAGATCGCAGGTGTCCTTGCAGATCACGTCCATGTCTCTCTGTATCCGTGCCTTGAGCCTCGCAAGCAGCACATGCTGCTGGTCCTGCCCCAAGGTGAGGCTTTCCGGCACGGGTGTCTGCTTGTGGTCACGAGCGATGAGTGCTTTGTCTACGATGAGATGGCCGCGTGTATATGTGACCATTCGAACCGCGACATCGTGCCCTCGAAGAACGTCCCTCACGCCGGTGCGTAAACGATCCAGCAGGGCCTCGATGGTGCGCCGACTGCGCCTCTGCATACCATCGATGATGAAGCGGGCACAGTTCTTCGCATGCCAGCCATGGCCAATCAGCTCGGCGATCCGGAAGTCGACATCAGGTAGCTTGTTCACCAGCTTGTCGGTCCTGCCTCTGGATTGTGCAAAGCAGTCCGAGATCTTGCTGACGAACTCATCACAGTCCTGGCCGTCTGGGCACGTGAACAATCTCAGCCGGCTCTGGATACCGCGATGCAGATGCTCATACACTGGTCCAAGGTTGTTGAATACACGAAGCTCGACGCCGAGGGCATTCTCGTCAAAGTGCTGACAGCCACTGTCCGGGAGGCCGTCGGATCCATCGCAGTTCACATGCTGGAGGTCGAAAGCGCTCTTCTTCTGGTCGAGGACATCCTGCACGGATCTGTACGCCTGCCACAGCAGATCCTCGCTCAGGCCGAGGTTGAGGGGCGAGGGCTGCCTGCTGTCCACCTTCAGCCTTCGTGCGACTTCGGGTTGATACCGTGCCGGGTTGTTGCTCTCGAGGGTGAGCTCCAAGGAGTAGCCGGGCACAAACTCCCACGTTTGTGAGCGCTCCATGAAGAGCCCCCGCGGGATGCACCTCAGACCCAGTGGACCTGTGAGGGAAGGCTTGAACGTTTCTGGGCTTCTAGGAGGAGCATGCTCATTGTGAGCAGGCTCGTCCGACCATTGAAACCCCTCGTCGTGGCGGCTCAGAAATAGGCCGATGATGCTGTGGGTCGAGCGCGCCACGTCCATAGCTGCAGCGCTGGTGAGAGCATGCTTCTGGTAAGACCGGAACACCCTCTCGGCCCAGGTGCCAGAGTGACCCTGCCGCTGGATGTTGAAGGTCAGCTCGAAGCGTGGTGACCTCGGCCCTCTGTGGAGGCACTGTGTAGGGTTGAGGGCGTCTGGGTCCCTGCGGGTGATCAGTTCTTCGCTGCAGTGCTTGATCCTCCGCAGCAGGCCTCGACATATCCGATCCGTAGGGGTAAACGAGTGTGAGCTGTAATAGGTTCTGTTGTAGACGGACTTGACGGCTGGGTCGTGAAAGTCGATGTGGACATGTATAGCAAGTGGTGCATCCCAACTCATGCCAGCCTTTTCTTCCTGGACGGGCGACAACATGGCATTCGTGTCTGGTTTCATGTCGAGTATGTTGGACTGGATGAACAAGTTGCCAATATCGACCTCGTCAACGTAGTGAAATTGTCGACCCAAGGCATGCGGGAGCGAGTCCGCGCCACGATGAGGGGTGTCCCAGGCCATCTTGGGAAAGAATAGATGGATGGTTTTTGTGCTGGCAGATAATTTCTGAAACACCTTGGCCTCTTTTTGGGTTCAGATGAGCTATGTGCCTGTGCTCCTGTGTTTGGGGCGCCCCAGATTCATGCGACTACCCGCCACAGCAACACGGGATGCGAAAGGAGGAGGAGGAGGAGGAGGGTGGGACCAGGTCCAGATTGGAGAACCAGATGGACGAAGGGCCACTCATGGATGGTGACTTGAGGTGAACAGAGAGATTGTCATTTGCTCAATAAGTGAGAAGAGGGCAAGGGATGAAACAGTGAATGGATGTTACTCGCACAAATGAGGGCGCGAGAACGAAGAGAATGGGTGTTATTGGACTGATGGAGGCGGGAAGCGGGTGGGTGGGTGGAAGTACTGTGTAGTAAGTAGTAGTTGGAGGGATGGTGGTGTGCACAGTAAGTAGTAATAAGTCTGGTAAGTAAATAAACAATACTCAAGACTAAGTAAGTATTCGATATGGTCGTTGGGCGGGTGGTGGTGGGTTAAACCAAGACAGGTCAGGTCAGGTTGTCTACTCTAGACGAGAACTAACAAAGCATCCCTGGAGGAAATGTAGAGAGAGAAAAGAAAAGAAAAGAAATAAAAAATTTAAAAAGGTGATTGGAATGAAGACAGAGAGCAAGGGACGGCTGAGGCATATTGTAAGGCCTCGGCCAGGTTTTCTCTCTTTTTTTTTGCCTCACCTTGAGCCAGACTGTCCAAGCTCCCCCGGCTATGCTTTCCACTTCAACCTGCAGCAACCTCCTCCTGCTCCTCCACTCCCACCTCTTCTTCTTCCTTTCCCACTCTGCGCCTCATAGGATTGACCTGGGGAACATCATACGTGGGGCCATCCAGGCGTTCGGGACAGGTCGGAAAAGCGAAAACTGGAGCTACTACAAGAGCCCCCCCCCATCCTCGTGTAAAAGACCAAAGGACCCATCATGAGAAGAAAAGGTGGGATGACGGACGGCCCGCGCAGAAACCATCCTGCGGCCTGTCGGAGGGCGCTTCGTGGCATGACACGCACCAATCTAAAGTCTTTGGATCGATCTTGCTTCGGACCTCACGAAAGAAAACAGGGAACCCAGACAAGCCGACGAGAGAAGGAGAGATAAGAGGGCTAACCGGATTGCGTGCTGCTGCTGCTGCTGCTGCTGCTGCTGCTGCTGCTGCTGCTTCAGGGCCGGAGCTCTCTTCCTCGTCGCCCACCGGGGCCACGTTGTTCACCTTTGGGAGTCCACAATTCTTTTTTTCTTCTTTCAAATCCGGCTTCTCCCCTTCGACAAACCGTCTCTGCTGGCTCCAGCGACCTGCATCACGGTGGGGAAGCCGCTGCTGCAGGCACTGGCTATTCTCGACCTAGACGTGCTACCATAGCAGATAAGACTCCACCTCGGTTCGCGCTGCAGATGCCAGCGAGGACGCCGTGCGCCGTGTCACCATGGCAGTGGCAGATGAGAGAGCTCCTGCTTTGCATATTGCATGTGCAGATGCAGGGGGAAAGCTTGGGGGCTGGGGGGGGAAAGGAGGAGGTTTGACACGCATAGCCTCGGGGCCTCGAGGAACGGAACACTCCAGGCGCGTATCATCTACGGTACCTGGCAACGCTTGAGTACTATGCAGATGGTACTTCTTCCCTCCCTTTTGAGACACACACACGGCTTGTTGGCCAGGAGAGCTGATCTTGGCGCCCCAACGTTGCTTGACCAACTGGATAGACCCCCCATCTGGACCCTGTCATGCCTGGCAACCTTACATACGCGCCGTAGTCTCCCTGCGTCCAAGGCCAGTCAACTAGGCGCGAGCAGATTGATTTGCTGGCATTTTGTTTCTTGCTGGCATTTGCTGTTCCCGGCCCCGACCAGCCAGCTGTCCACTGATCATCCACAACTCCTTTTGTTGCAATGAGAACCAAAATGGCTTTGTTTCTTTAGATCCCTTAAGCAAGGTGCCGGGAATCCGGGGGCGGGTCTCAAGAATTCGTCAAGGCGGCGCCCCCCCCCCCCAAAAGCCTGTAAAACTCACACCACTTGGGATTACTTTGGGCTGACCTCTTCCAGGGCCGGTTGCCATTCCTGTCCCCAGTGGAGTGATCACTTTTGCCATCTCGCGATCGAGAATTTGGGAAATCTCGGGGTACCGGGGAAAAGGAAACGAAACCTTCTTTTTCTTTTTTTATTAGGGCTCTCTCTCTCTCTCTCTCTCTCTCTCTCTCTCTCTCTCTCTCTGCTCATTCGCCCATGGATCCCAATTGTCAGGCCATTGCCATGTTTTTGTTTTTCTTTCTTTTCTTGGCTCGTTCCCGACCGGGCGATGCAGGTCATCTTTCAGGCCCGGGGAGGGGGGGGATCTCCTAAAAGTGAAGATGGGACGATTCGGCGGCTAATCGCAGCGCCACATACTATGATTGACTCCAGCTGCTTATGCTTTTATATTTCTGGACGACTCATCTTGTCGTGCTAACGAAAGAAAAAGCAAAAGGGGAGGGTGGGGGGTTAACAAAATCCATCCGCCGAGAAGTCATGGTCAGTCCTGGGTCAGCGCTTCTCGCTTGCGCCTTGGTCCTCGCCGACCTCGGTGTGCGCCTGGATAATCATCTGATGACTTTGGTATATAATGACTCTGATTTGTGGTACGACGTGATATTACCTGTAAGCCTCCTCCTTTTTTAAACATCAGGCTCACGAATTAAAATATTTAATGTACTATGTATGATTGCTAGGGCGATCGAGAGGGTCTTGCATTTTAATGAATTGAGCCCGATAGCCCTCCTGGCACACCGTCGTACTTGAGTCTTTGGGACGTAGTATATACGAGGTTGACCATTGCTTTCAAATTATCTGCGTATATTTTTGCCTTTCGAAATACCATGGTCAACGCATGCATCGTAGAGATCACAACCGCAACCGTCCAAGACCATTATCATCTCGAAAGACTTTAAACTTTTTGTATTATCCTATAATATAAATCTTGACCTTGGACTGGAATATGCATCTTGATTTGGGGGGGGGGGGCGCTTTCTTTCACTGGTTCATGCCGCTCTCAGTAGGAAATTTGATCAATTACTCAAGAATCATCATGGAAAAGGAACCATTGCACATGAATATCGATGAATGTATAATATATACACATCATCACGTCATGATCATGTTCGAGGCTACCACCCGGCGAGGATGAAAACATCGAACAGGGCACCGCTGTGCTCGTTATCAAGCATAGTAATACCATGAGTAGGACCGGCTCAGAAGGTTGACTCGGCTGTTGACTGCGCATCACTCCATTCAATCACGCGCGGATGAGCCACGACCTTCCGAGCGTCGAAACCGAGCACCTGGAGCCCGCTCAAGGTGGCCGCACGAGACAGCGCGACATAGCTCTGACCTGGTTTGACGTGATCAGCAAAAAGAAAGAGAAAAAGAATGCTGGTTCGAGCCAGAACTCTGATGGATGAGGAGGCAGGATTTTATGTTTTGGGGGGGGGGAGGGTGGGGGGCTTACCTTTCTCAAAGACCTTGTTCAGGTCGACTTTTACACGCTGGATGGTCTGGCCTTGGGCTTTGTGGATGGACATGGCCCAGGCTAAGACGAGAGGGATCTGATTTTACTCGTGATGAGAACTCTTGTTTCAGCTGAAACACATTCTCGAAAAGAGAGAAGGTATCCACTCACCTGCACACGCCTTGCGAGCAGATTACCATCCGCGTCCTCAGCTCGAAACTCCTCCCGGCCCACCAGCAGTGTCTCTCTCCCCTTGAACGTCTCAAACTCGACAAGAGGCAACAACTCCTGGTCATCATCATTCCTGTTGTTGTTGTTGTTGTTGTTGTTGTTGTTGTTGCTCTTCTTTCCCTGCGAGACCACAGCCGGGTCCCCGCAGAATCCCACCACACTCCCCACCGTCCCATTCACAAGCGTCTCGCTGACATTCTTCACAAGCATAACCTGCGCCTCCCGCTTCACTTCCAGCACTGCCACGGCCGTCATACTATCCAGCAGCCTCCGCCGCTTCTCCGGCACCGCCTGGCCCGAGTCCCGGGCTGTGAACCTGAACACGGGCCCGGCCAGGTGTGCCATACGCGCGGCGTTGGCGCGGTCCACCTCGGCGCGCAGCGGGAAGAGCTCGGTGGGCTGGAGTTGGCCGTCGGCCTGGGGGAGGGGGCGGGAGAGGGACTTGAGGGTTTCTGCGGCGGTGGGGTGGATTTTTCCTTTGCGCATAGCGTTGAGGAGGGTGATGAAGTCTGCGTATGGTTTGGTCTGTTTAGCGAGTGCACCACAGTTCACCCGTTGTTCAGGCGAAAGATGTAGCGGGGAGAAAGGAAGGAAAGAAGAAGAAGAATAACAATAATGAAAAAAATGTTCTTACCGCTGTCTTTCTGACGAAAGACCTGGGTGAGGGTTACGGTCCTCTCGATACACTCTTTCCACGCCGAGCTTTGAAAGGCGAAACAGACTTCTTTGCTGGCCGGTGTGACTGGAGGAAGCTGGAAAAAGTCGCCCGTGACGACAAGCTATTATTTCATTACGCATCCACTTAGCAAGTTGTGTCACTGAAGAAGGGAATGAGGCGAATGGGCCCCATTCTTGTCATCACGACTCACCTGGATGCCTCCAAATGGCTGACTTGTCTTGCGCAGCTCCATCGCAAGGGCAGCCAAGGTATCCAACAACTGTCCGTCCACCATGGACACTGGGGAGAATGTCAGACATAACGTAATGAATCCCGCAGACCATTCAAACCCTTCACCTTACCTTCATCGATGACAAGCACCCTAACAGCCTTCCAGCGCCGATGAGCCGGCCTACACGTCTTGATGAAGCTGATGAGCTTGCCGATATCGTGCATGCCAGGTGTGACGGCGCCCCAGGCATGGATAGTAGTCCCTTTTTGACAATTAAAAAAAAAATTGCAGGAAAATCTCAAGGACTTGCTCCTCTTCCCCTAAACATACCTCCAATGTTCTGCGCCGCAATCCCAGTGCTCGCGCATACAGCCAGGCACTCTGGCCTCTTAGCATACTTGTTCCTAAGTGCGCGGACGATAGCCCTCAAGAGCAGCGATTTGCCTGTGCCTAAATTGTTTGGTTTGTTTGTTTTTTAACACATACTCACACAAAATGTCAAAAACTGCTTCCTTTTTTCTCTCCCAACATGTAGATAATTGAAAAAATAAAAAATAAAAAATTGGGTAGCCCAGAAAACGCACCAGCCGAGCCGGTGAAGAAGATACTCCTCCCCTCGTCCACGACCATCTTCAGGACCGACCTCTGCTCGTGGCTGAGCGAGGGCTCCGAGGCTGCGTCACGAGGATGGTTTTGACCAGCCAGCACTTTTTTCCTGGTCATTACTGAGGAGAAGAAGGAGGCCACGTCATTGGAAGCAGCCTTGGTGGTGGCCGCATCTTGTTGGCCTGGTGGTGGTGGTGGTGGTGGTGGGCCCGACCGCGCCTCGTCTTGCTGGGGTCCTTGTCGTCTCGGCGCAAAGAACGCATCCAGGCGAGGCTGTTTTGTTGTTGGCTCTGTGTGCTTGGTTCCTCCGGGTTGCCTCGATGCCTTGCGTTTGGTTGATGTAGACATTGTAACTAAAGACCAAAGAGGAGGGGAGGGGGGGTTGTGAGTCTACGGTGGAAACAGGACCTCAAGCCACAAGTAGGAGGGAGGTTGGAAAGGTCGTGTTTATGGAGGGCCCACTGGAGCCTCTTTCGTCTGAAGAGCGTGTGGTCTCAACATTGGGAGTGGAGCCCACAGCACAAGGGTTAGGGTGTCCACCGTCAGGGAGGAAGTAGAAAAAGAAGAAAGGCAAAGGAAGAGAAGAGGGGGGGAAATACGAGAGAGACAGAGAGAGGAGGTAAAAATGTTGAAACATGTGAAATCACAAAGAAATGTACAGAGGCTGATGTCTGCCTGATCCCAAGATGTCAGGGTATATGCTCCTGTCACATGCATTACTCTCTCTCCTAACAATGATGCAGAGACTCCCTCTCTCCAGACTCACGAGGCCTTAGAGCACACAATCTGGAGGCTGTGGAGGTGCGAAACAATGTTGGATCGTCTGATAAATTCTTCCAATGAGAAAGACTCCCAATTACTGTACTTAGTTGGTATCTCCTGCAGACATGGATATTTGTGGTCCCGAGTTTTGTCTGCCCGGCCTAAGCGCCGGCCCCCTCGCCTTCCCTCCCCCCGACATGCTGTTGGTGATGGCTTGGTTGATGGATGCCTGCAGCATCTTGTGCCCAATGCAACATGTGTTCTTGGTTGACCTCTTCCAGAGCCTGCACTGCCCTTCTTGAGAGAAGAAAGAAATGTAGTTTTGAGAGGGGTTGTTCTTTGTCAAGTGCGTAACATGATCCCTTCGCCTCTTTTCACTCTCCCTTACCAGAGCCGTATGTGGAAATCTCCACCGAGCAGGTTGGAGATCTTTGAGATTTAAATTGTCGTCTTTTCCTCTGTAGCCCTCTAATCCGACTCACATTCATCACACACACACACACACACACACACACACACACACACACATCCTCATCCCCCAGCTTCCACCACACACAAGACCAGAACAATTGCAACCATGCCGCGCCGTCGAAATGCAGAGCCTCATAGCAACAACGCCGCCAAGACCAAAGGCAAGGCCAAGAAGAAGGCTGTCGTCAAGGCCTGGGAGATGTATATCATCGACGACACACTCGAGGCAAACTGGGAGCGGTTCCTTCACGACCTGGGTTTGGGCGACTTCAAGAGCAAGTCGCAGTGCAAGAAGGTGAGTGACTTTGTGTGTTGCCAATCTTCTTCTCAAAAGAGAAAGATAGAGAGTGAGAGAAAGCCCTTTTCGAGATCGATGCTGACCTGACCTCTTTTTTTTTCCTTCTCTCTCGCGCAACTGTGTGGAACAGGTCCTCAAGAATGTATGGGTTAACATTCACGATTTTCTGCGGGCCATTGAACAGCGCAACGCTACAGCCGAATTGATGAGTGAGAACGAGCAGGCGCGCCAGGCAGCATTGGCAGAGCCTGTGGACGTGGAATTTTTTAAGTCCCAGCGGGCGCTGGCGGAGTACACGGTGAGAACCAAGAGGGTCTTTCCCCGCAAGAATATCACGGAGGGGAGCCCTCTCAAGTTACTGCTGGCGAACATCCTGTAGTCTTGAAAGGAGGCAAGGGCTGAGGGAGATGCCTGTGAAGAGTTGAACGGTGGTTTCGAGCCCTGTGGAGATTGTATGGGAAGAAGAGTTCTTGGCTGAGTGAAAGGGAGCAATGATGATGGTGTGTTGTGTGTGTGTGAGAGAGAGAGAGAGAAAGAAAGGGAGAGATAGAAAGGTGTCCATGTGATTTTCGTAAAGAATAGATTGTATTTACTTCTTGACGGTCGTGCACGTTCTGCGCCACGAGTGACGAAGAAAAGAACCTCCAGCTCCCTCCCGTCTTCTTAGGGCCTAATTTCCCATAACCGCACCTTGCCAATATCATTGCCCACGGAAAGCATCATCTCCGCCTCCCTCCCACTTCCAAACGCCACAGCCGTCACGCGCCCCAGCGGTGTCTGCTCCGTCGGCCAGTTTCTGTACACCGTGCAGCTCGGCAGGTGCACAAGCTTGAGCGCGTCCTTCTTGTGCTGGCTCGCGAATGCCAGCAGCTGGCCGTCGCCGCTGAAGGTCGTCGAGGTGATGGGTGTCGTAAGCTGCTCGCAGCGGCGGGCGGGCTCGGGCTGCGCCTTGATCTCGAGACTGCCATCGTCGTTGGTCTTTTCGACAAGGTCGTTTCGGTCGTAGATATTCAGCACACCGCTGCTCGAACCCATGGCCACCCAGCGGTCCCCGCCTAGGCCCTCTGGCCCGCCTCTCCCGCCTAGAGCCATCACTGTTCCGCCCACGGAACCCTCATCCCTCCAGAGTCCGATGGTCCGCTTTGTCGCCAGCGACCATTCTGCAGCCTGGCCATCACGCCCCAGAATTGTGATCCCTTCCCCATTCCTCCACCAGGAGAAATCCGCTATGCCGCCCCTGCTGTCCAGTCTCGCCTGTGCAACCCATTGCATGCTGCTGACGGACACGATGTTCAGCATGCCGCCGCCCTTGCGGCTCGTCGCGATGAGCGCCATGTGCCGCCCGTCAGGCGCAAGCCGGAAACGCTCCATGGTGCGCTGCTCGTGCTGGTGACCCTGGATCTTGGTGACCTTCTTGACCAGGCCTGTAGACAGATTCCAGCTGTGAAAAAAACGCCGCCGCCCCGCGAAAATTATCTCCTCGCCGTTGGGGTGCAGGAAGGCGGACCGGCGGACAGGTACGGACTTGACCTGTACCGAAGTGAGCTGCGGGTTGGGCGTGGGGTGCGCACCGGGGCTGACGTGGTGCAGGTACAGGATGGATGCGGTGGAGCTGGAGAGGAGCACAGGGTGCTGAGGGTGGAAGGACAGCGACTCCACGGGCCCGCGGTGGGTGTCGGGGATGTCGCGCGTGCGCTGGATGTCGAGGACCTCTGGGCGGAGCTTGCGCTTCTTGCGGCGCCCGCCGCTGCCGTCGAGGGCGCTGGCGTCGCGGAGGAATCTCTCCAGCGGGAGGGCGGACATGTTATCGTCGTCACCATCATCTCCGCTGAGCTCCGAGCCACTGCCAGATTCGGTATCGGCCGAGGCAGCCGAGGATCGTCTCCTCCGCTTCTTCTTGCCGTCTGTAGCTGCTTCCCTGGCCCAGGCTGGAAGCGGGTTCAGTCGAAGGTACTGCTGCCGTAGCCGTCTGGTGTACTCGGCCCCACTGACAAGGTCGTCTGCCTCGGTCTCGCGCAGCTTGCGCAGCTGCTTCACGCCAGCAAGCGACACGGTCAGCCTCTCGTCGTCGCTGTCCGCCCACGCTGGCTGAGGACCAGCCTTCTTCTTCTTCTTCTTCTTCTTCTCGTCCCCATCGCCGTGTGAGGCAGGTGCTGCTGCAAGCTGCTTGCCACCAGCGGCCCCAGCGCCAACATCCAGCATGAACAGGGCGGCGTCGT
The DNA here is from genome assembly GCA_014849955.1 of Cryphonectria carpinicola. Classification (NCBI taxonomy): domain Eukaryota; kingdom Fungi; phylum Ascomycota; class Sordariomycetes; order Diaporthales; family Cryphonectriaceae; genus Cryphonectria; species Cryphonectria carpinicola. The sequence continues at coordinate 3,404 of JACWRQ010000032.1, read as the reverse complement.
CAAGATCCTCCAGACTGGGCGCCCCCGCAACCGCAACCGCAACATCACCATCATCGAGTCGCAGGTCCCTCAGCACAGCCTCCTCGTCCGAGTCCGTGGCTTCCTTGAACAGGTTGGCGCGGAACCCGGCCTTGTTGCCGAGCACCAGCCGCTCGAGCTCCTCTTCATCTGAGTCCTTCTCATCGACGTCCATGCGACCAGCGCCTCTCGCCTGCGCATGCTCTTCATTTTCAGACTCTGAGAACTGGTCACTTTCTTCTGACGAAGTGTCGTCAGACACTGGCTTTTGAGCCTTTCGCGACATTATGGAGATCGGATGTCTTGGTGCTGCTGCTGCAAGGAAGTGCAGGGAGAGAAGTTTGGTAGGGGTGGGCAAGTCGTCGAAAAGAGAATTGCTGTGAGATTTTTCAGGGTTCAGAAATTTTAGACCTGGTCGCGCCTTACACAGCAGCCTTGCAGTAATTAGTGGAGAAAGGTTTAGGGAGTGCGCTACATGGTTTGGTGGGGGGTTGGTGGGCCCCACATTTATTCACTGAGTGAGATGCTAGCATAGCCGCGCCTTTCGAGTCTTTTGGTTTTTTCCTTCACTTGTCTCTCTGTTTTCAATGTAAGCTTGCATATATGATCTCCACTGTGGTGTATTCAAATCAATCGTGTTGCTTTTACAATCATCAGCTGTGAATGGCTAAAAGATGAGGATCTGAGCGAGTCAAACTACCGAGTATTAAAAATACTTTTGGGCCTACTATCAAAGCTTCCAACACACCATCTCGCAGGCTACAACACAAGAGCCATGACAAGGGTAAGGCCGCACACCCATTGCGCACTGCTCTTCCAGGTCACCATGCCCGCACCTCCCAGACCCTGCCCACTCGAACCCGTCGTTTTGTTCAGCTTGACCTGCACAGTCTGCGAGTCCCCCGGCGCGAACAGGATGCCCACGCTGTTGGCGGCCGAGGCGTCGATCTGTTCGGGCGTCATGAGCGGGTTGTCCAGCGAGTCGCAGTCCGGGCGCGCCGTCGAGTTGTCGATGCTGTTGGTCACGGAGATGGGCAGGTCGAAGACGGTGTAGTGTTCGGTACCGTTGAGACGGAAGCTTTGCCGGATGGAGATGTTGTAGATGCCACGGTCGCTGTCGGCCGAGGTGGGTTGGCCGTCGCCGGCGAGACACGAGGGCCATGTCCACTGCACGTGCTTGACGGTACTGCCTGGCTCAGACGGCATGATGGGCGGGTAGGTCCCGTTCGCGAGGGTCCCGTTGGACACGGTGAAGTTCCGGCCCGTGTCGTAGCTGTACATGAAGATTGTGATGTTGTGGATCAGGCTGGGGCTGTCTGGTGCTGTGTCTAGAGGCAGGACGCCGTCGGCGCTCACGTCGAGGGCCACCTCGATTGTTGCTGGGGAGTTTGATGTCAGCCAAAGGGTGGTGGTCTGGGTGAGACCTCAAAGCCATCGAGTAACATCAAATCTTGGAGGGAAGAAAGTAGAAGAAGATGATGATGATGATGATGACGATGAAACAAAAACATACATCCTCCTTCTGGTGTGCCCGGTTGAGGCGAGTCCACAATGGCGAAACCCGGTGTGTAGATCTGGCCATTGGACTCTGTGAAGTTCTGGCCCAGGCCCTGGCTGATCAAGAGAGGCAGCAGCGCCGTCGAGAACAACCGTGGCCTCATCGTCCCGGCTGGTGATGTTGATGATGATGACGATGAGAGAGCAACAAGAGATGAAAGGCAGGCGGGAGTGCCAGCTATTCCAGACCGACCATTAACAAGAAACGAAACGTTAATACTAATAGGATTGATTACTGGACACGCGCTGGAGGACAAGAGGATCTATCTGGTCTGATGAGACCTCAAGGAGACATCAGGCTAGAGACGAGACGAAGGTAAAAGTGACTCTGACAGCAAGTCCAAGGATTCTCCCGAGATGGGGCCCTTCTGGAATAAATGAGGGAAACCCAACGGGAAAAACACACCCACCCACACACACACACTCTCTCTCTCTCTGTGTGTGTGTGTGTGCGTGTGGACGAACGAACAAGCTTAAAATTTGCGTTGCAGGGGTGTTCATCTGCGACATGATCCATCGTCGTATGGGCTCAAGCCCAGGTCTGCTCAAGTCGACTGAACCCTGGTCCGGATAGCATTGAGGGGCGATCCCGTGCACCAGCACTCAATCTTGTCACCCTTCAACGAACGACGTACATAAACCTGGTGGAAAAACACGATTAAGGATGTGAAGCCAGTTGATCCCAGAAGTATCGGTAATGGTTACCACAATGGTAAGTACACCAACGTCATCGTGCGCATCAACGCCCTCCACCACGTGGGAGGGAGGGAGGAGAAGGGGGGGGGGGGAAGAGAAGAGGAAGAGGCATGTCAGGAGCACAAGCGATGCACACAGCATATTAGTATGAGGGATCCTGAAACACACTGAAGGAAATGGCGACCAAGCAGGGGTGGCCGTTGGCATAGGGGACCCACATACTAATTCCACCCCTCCGGAACGGCGTCCCGGTCAAGATAGAGACTCAAGCTTGGGTCCCCTCCGATATCGATCAATGGCAACTCCGACAATTCTTGGGCACGATATCAGCACTGCTCCACACAGGATATCCCGGAGTGTGCTGCCAACCAATTGTTTCTTTTGATTTCTGTGGCCTGTGATTGTGACTGTGATTGTGATCATACATGGTAAATAAGTACATTCTTGCAGGGCAATGAGAGCATCTGCAGCAGCACCCCAGGACGTGGCTCACCGTGCTGCATTGACGCAGGAATAAGACAAGACAGACAGCCTTACCGTCGATCAGTTCCAGGTCATCATTCATCCTCCTCCACGAATTTCAGCAGGGCGCATAGAGACAGCGGGTGATGGCCCTCTTCTGTCGCGCCGCACGCCATGTGCGTCGTTGGCCTGCTCACAACACTGGTCTGACATTATCCTCCTCCTGGCGTTGTCTCTCTGCTCCACCAGTACAGGCTCCTCCTACCATTGGCCGAAGATACCATGCAAGGTCCAGCAGCAGCGGCCTGAGCGACCTCATCCACGTCTCGCCAGAGGTCACAGACGCCATCGCCACCAACAGGCCGGTGGTGGCTCTCGAATCCACAATCTACACCCACGGAGCACTGGGCAGAGATCTCCCTAGCATAGTCGACTCTGTCGTCCGCGAGCATGGCGCTGTGCCGGCCACCATCGGCGTGCTAGACGGTATGCCCAAGGTCGGGCTGAGTCCCGAGGAGATCGGGCGGATGGTCGAAGAGGGCGCGAGCAAGATCTCGAGACGGGACTTTGCCCACATCGTCGGAGCGGTATGCACCATGTGCTTTTTTTTTTTTTTTTTTTTTTTTTTTTTTTTTTTTTTTTTTTTTTTTTTTTTTTTTTGTTTTTTTTTT
>JACWRQ010000329.1:33195-46098 GCA_014849955.1 Cryphonectria carpinicola | reverse complement strand
CCTCCTTTGGCACGAAGGAGATTGGGGAAGGGGAAAAAACACTTGGAAGGGGGGAGGGAAGAAAAGGGTGGGGGGTGGGCAAAAGAAAGTTGGGGGGGAAGGAGCCCCCCCCCCCCTCCAAAAAAAAAAGAGAGAGAGAGAGAGAAGGGGGAAAGGTTGGTCACCACTTACCAGATACAAGATGCCGTAGATAACAGAGATCCAGATGTTAAAGAACCAAAGGATAGGCTCGGTGGCGCTCAGCACAAAGGGCCGGCTCAGGTTGACACGCATCAGCTCGAGCGTGGACCGCCTGGCATCGTCATGCTCGCACCAGTACCTCTCGTCGTCCTCCTCCTCCCTGCGCCTCGCCGCCTTGGCCTTCAGGATAGCAGGCGCGTACGACTCCTTGACCGTCGCCATGAGCAGCACCCCGGCGCCGCTGAGGATCAGGACCAGCCAGTTGTCCCACCGCCAGCCCAGGTACTGGTACACGAAGCCGCCGATCAGAGGCCCCGTGACGGGACCGTTGAGGGGCGCGATGCTCCACAGGCTCATGTACCTCGCCCTGTCGTCGTCCGTAGAGATGTCGGCGATGGTGCCGGCGCCGTTGCAGACCATCACGGAGGCGAACAGGGCACCAAAGAAGCGCACGACCACGATCTCGGCCAGGCTCGTGGCCAGGGCACAGGGCAGCACCAGCAGGGTGGACACGGCCAGGCACACCAGATACACGGGCCGCCTGCCAAACAGCTCGCTCATGGGCGCCACCACGAGGCTGCCGGCCGCCAGGCCCAACAGGTAGGTGGTGACGCCCAGGGTGGCCACGTCCTGGCGCGGCTCGTCAAACGCCGCCATCAGGCCGGGGATGGCGGCCGTGTACGAGGTCGAGTACAGCACCACCACCCACGTGCTGTAGCTGACGGCGGTGATCGTCCACAGGCGGTACCACATGGGCCACTCTCTCGCGTTGAGGGGGTCCGAAGGCGCGTCGAAGGTTACCTCGAACTCGGGCGGGCGGGACCACGCTGATGTCCCCGTCGCTGCCGTCGCTGCGGTGCGCGTGCGGGCCATCGCCTCTGCTACATCGGCTGCCGTCGTCTGCCCTGCGCCCGAGAGGGCGATCTCGAGAGGCTCAAGGGGGTCAGAGTCGTCTGTGGCGTGGGACGAGGCCCTTGAGCGCGTGTGCCGGCTGCGGGGCGGTGAGGGGCCCTTCTCGCTCAGGGACGAGCTGTCTGTCGTCCGCTCGTGCTCATGTTGTTGCTGATGTGCTGCATTCTTGTGGTTGGTGGTGGTGGTGGTCTCCTGGGAGGTAGCGGAGGGCTTCTCTGCGCCATCGAGATCTGTACCGTCTGCCATGACTTCTTACTCTCCTATCTCTCTCTTTCTCTCTCCCTCTCTCCCTCTCTCTCTCTCACACACACACACAAACAAGAGGACCAAAAAATATTCCGGTCCTGTGAAGAAGAGCTGGTTGTGGGCAGAAGAAGGACTTGAGATTCACAACAAGGCCGTGGTATTCAATTATCCAGAGAATGATGGACGATAATGATAATAAGTCGCCTTCTTTTCTTTTCAACGTTCAAAGGTCTTCTCCATATGCAAGATGTGTGTCAACGACGTCTTATATGAGGGACACCAATAGCCGCCGATAGAGAGAAGAGGAAGACGAAGAAGAGAGGCAGAAGGGGAAAAGAGACAGTCACACGAGTCAAGGAAGAGATTCACGACTGCTCACCGTCTCGCATCGACCAGGCGTAAAAGTAGAGAAACATATGAATATTAACAGTTAGAAGATTAAAAAAAAAAAAGGGAGGCCAAAGATAAAAGGGGAGGGAAGGAAAGGAAAAGAAAAAAGAAAAGAAAAAAAAAGACAACAGGCCCCGCTCTACGCTAAACGGGCTTGCTTCCCGTCTCGGGGCCCAATACGGAAACAAGTCGGCGGCTTTCATCCCACACACACACCTCCTCTTCCCTGTCATCCATTTCCCTCCTCAAGTTTTCAAGCATCTTATCAAATTAGTCAGTACTTGGCTACAGGACGGGACTTTTATCTGCGGCTTGCTGGGCCAACCCCCCCCCCCCTTTCGGTTGCATGCATTTCACGACGGAGCTACGCGTCCATTGGATCCTCTTATTACCGTGCCAGGGTTTTCCCCCCTTGGTTTTTTTTATGTACTGGCCTCCAGTACTCTTTTCCTTGTTTCTCTTTCTCTTTCTCTCTCTCTCTCTCTCTCTCTCTCTCTCTCTCTCTCCTAGAGAGTGGAGTGAGTCTGTCATTAGCAGAGTTCCTTCAATCCTTCTTCCATCTCCAACAAGAGGAGACATAAAGGTGAAGCAGCCAACCAAACCCACCTCGGCCTACGATGGATCAAGAGTCACAGGCCAAGAATGATAATAATTACTAAACAACAGCCACCTGCTGACCCCCTCTTCTCCATGGGGATCTGCTCTAGTATCTAACCTTGCATGGCCTGGGCTTCTTACTTGAAGGGGCGGGTTGCCCGTCGATTGGATCGTTGGTGATTCCGGAAGAAGACATCCAATGAGCACATCACCAAACATGTCATTATGAACCCTTCCCCCCTCCTCCTTCGCCTCGGCTCTTCGCGTCTTCGGCCGTGGGATGTGGATGAAGTGCTTACACGCTCTCTCTCTCTCTCTCTCTCTCTTACACACACACACACACACACACATACACGTCCTTCTGGTTGAAAAAAAATAAAAAATAAAAAATAAAACATCCCAGCATCGTGTAAGAGCGCTGACGAAATCACCGCTGTATTGCATTGTGTCACGGCGCCGGATGAAGAGGATGATCGTAGCCAGCCAACACTGTACTCTACTCCCTTTTCTTTTTCTTTTCCGGCCAGTTGCTTTCTTGATAGAAGTAAGTAGTATATAGTACTAAGTATTAATACAGAAAGGATGAATTCTTCTTGCTCAGTACTGTAGATCCCATATCCACGCCGTAAGCCTGATCACAGCCATCACCAAGGCCGCCACACCACCCGCCATCGACCACGACGACGCACTCATCATCATAATTATCACCAAAACAGAAAGGGCTGGACCAAGACGACGACGACGACGACAATGACACCACCCCCAAGCCTTCATCTTTCAACAACCCGAGTCCGTCGTCAGACAACAGAGCCACGCTACTCCCCATCCCCCTATCCATCTTGTCCCACCGCTGCCCAGCCCGCGACCCAGCCCACCACCCCACCACAAACCCAACCCCGACCAGCACCAGCGCCGACAGCCCCGTCAAGAACACCTGCCCCCGCATCACGGCGTCCGGGTCAATCCACCGCCTGCTGAACCGCAGCCTGCCCACCCGCATGTAGAACAGCTCCGTGGCCAGCTCCTCGCCCTCGCCCGGGCACGGCAGCTCCGGGCAGCTTCGTGGTTTCGGTTTCTCTTCGAGCCTATTTGGGGGTTCAGGAACGGAAGGAGAAGGAATGGTTGGTCTCTTTTTTTTTCTTTCCCTTTCTCTCCCCTTTTTGTTTTCTTGTTTTCTTTCTATGTGTCTTCACACACTTTTCTCCCTCTCTCCCTCTCTCTCAACTCCTTTACTCACCGTAACCCACATGTCGTTCCTCTCGGTCAGCCTGCACCCCGGAAAGAGGAAGAAAGAAGGTTGTGTGTATATAAAAGGGAGTGCAGTCAGGGCGGCCCGGGGGGGGGGGGAGAGGAGGAGAAACGAGGGAGAAGAAAGAAAGAAAAGGGGAAAGAAAGAAAAAAAACCACCAGAAAGAACGAAAGACAGCACTTACACAAGGCTCAGCGTGAGATCCCCCCCAATCTTGGCCTTCAGCTCCAGCTCCACGTTCAGGTCCAGCCCGATCTGCAGCTTGGCCGGCTTCTTCCTGCCGCCGCCGCCTCCTCCCTCTCCCCTACTCGGCAAAGGCGGTATCTTGCCGAACCCTGTTCCCCCTGCTTCCACCGCCGCGAGTGCGTTCGCATTCGCTGCTGCCCCTTTGGTGTTGTTGTTGTTGTTGTTGTTGTTGTTGTTGTTGTTCCTCCTCCTGCGCCTCCGCCGGCCGCTGCTCCTGGTGTTGTTTGTGCTGACGCTGGCCACACCCGTGCCCGCCGACGAGGAGGCCGCTACTGAGGCCGCGTCGTTGTCGATGCGTAGGTTGGACATGTCGATGTTGAGGCTGTTGGCTGTGGGGTTGGTCCTTGTTACCGGCACAGGTCCTCCTGGACCGCCGCGGCCACGACGGGGCTGGGGCGAGGTGGTGGTGGTGGTGGTGGTGATGGGGGATTTTGGGCGAGTGGCTGTGTCTGGGGCGGACATCTTGTGAGGTGGTTTTCGTTAGTGGTGATGATGGGGGGGGGGAAAAAGTGTCGATTTCGACTTGGGCCTGCTCGTCAATGTTGAAGTTCAGATCGGTGTGGCCAACGGCTTCAGCAACACCTAGAAGGAGGTCGTTCAAAGAGGAGCAGCGACCTGATGAGATGGCAAAGAATCAAATGAACATCTCCTACACTGGTCTGCAATTATGGGGAAAAAAGTAAGTTGGGACGAAGAGATCTTAGTCTACAGGCACGTCCGAGCAGGGCCTCTTCAATCTTATAAACAATACACATCTTTTTCAACTTTTTTTTTTGTCTTTTATTGGGGGGGTTTTATGTGGCAGACTACTGAAGTGGCTCCTTAAACCTTCTCCCCCCCCCAGGAGTCAGGTCATTTTGCATCTAGAACGCCCCCCCCCCCCAATCTAGCCCGTTGGAGGGGGATGTGCTGCTGCTTTTATCGCCTAGGCGCTACATCACGTAGACGTGTTGGCTCACAGACTGTTGTGGCGACGGAAATCGTGCTATTTTCTGGGGTCTTGAGACACGCACTGCAGGGGCTGTGACACTCGAGCGTGCGCATGGGGCGGTCAACCGTCTTGAAACGCGTCTGGACTGGGGAGGGGGAGGGCGCATCTACAATGGTCGTTTCGAAACTCGTAGTTGGACGGAAGGCGGATCAAAGGATTTGAACAGCATAGTGGATTGTTTGATCTTTCATTACAATGTAGAGATGTTAAATCTTAATTACTTTAGGAACGAAGAACGACGGGGAATTAATTATCTTTGTGTTGATAATTCACCTTAACTATCCATCGGAACCCCCCGCCCCCTCCCCTTTTTCCTTTTTACCACCGAAGAAGAAAAAGAAGAAAAGAAAGAGAAGAGGTTAAGACAAAATAAAAAGAATGTCTATCCTTTTGATCCTGTCATGTTCTCAGCCACTGGACTAGCAGTCGAGTACTCCTAATAAAATTGTTATTTTGAGACACTGGAAACATTCATGGGATGTAGCACTTCCAGGTCATCGCCAACCCGCCTCAAGGTGATTTATCAGTCGCTATCTGAAGGCTACCTCTGATCATATTTACTAGGAGACTCACTGCAGCCTGAAGCGAGTAAAATTCAAATTTCTGATGCTCATTAAAGTCTATCTCCATGCCGTAGCAGTATTCAAGACTTCATGCCTAGGTAGCCGCCCCAGTCCTCAAAGGGGCAATTAAGAAAGTATGACATGTGGATGTTTCTCGTTCAAATTGAAGTTAACATGATATCAATGTCACTGGTCCTTTCGAACAATATACTTGATGTTCAGTAGCCCTGAATGGTGGCCATACTTGCCAATTGTTGATTAAGGACAACCGACCTCTAAGCTGAACCACATCGGCAAGTCTCAATTTATGATGCCAGCAGATACTATTGTGTACATTAATTCCGGAGGCAGCCCTCGAGGGCGCTGATGCCTAGATCCTGAGACAGTAATTACTGACAGTTTCATACTGTTTGTACCTTCTCTTCGCGGTACAACAAAGTCATTGCTGCTTGCTACTGAAGTTCATCTACGTCCGTAGACGGCTACATTTCATGAACCGTACTTGCTCCCCTCGTGGCCCCACCAGCACTGGTTGAACACGGTGTTGAACGGATACTCTGTTGGCTTTTGGAAAGATTAAAGCCGAAATTCAGTATGACGAGTCCGCAAAGCGGACCGAGCAGGTGCATGTGGAATGAACAATTCACCATATATCCTCGGGGGGGGGGGGGGTAGTCGGCTCGCTTACTGAAGTCGATGGGGTCCGCCTTTGCCTAACACTGTAGACCCTTGTGTATCAATACAGGTGACCTTTGTCCTCCCCCATCCGGGAAGCTGACGACATCTCCATCACTGCTGTCGTCGTCAGGTGGACCCAAACCCCGAGACATATATCGTGGAGTGATTTCGAGCCATTGGTATAGGGGCCACAAGCATATGCGCAAGCGAGGTGGGTATACATTGCTCGGCATGGGGATGTTGCTCATGGTCCAGTAATGATCAAGCTCAACTCACCAGAGTGAACAAGCTCTGAGGCCTGGGGACCAGTCACATAATTATAAAAAGACCACAGCAATGCTCACACCTGATGCGTCAGTTATCTGAATGACCTCTGCAGTCCACTCTACGCATCCCAACCTACATGTCTCCTGTTTAGCGGTATCGACATTGAACGACAATGAAGCTGACTCTGATGTGCTTCTTGCTCCTGGGCGTGGCTTCGGCCAGTCCCATCGGCGACACTGCAGCGTGTGAGAACGGGCTTGAGAGTACTCGGGCTGTCTCCGCCGCTGTCGCTCTGGACTCTGAGGACCATGCCTATCACCACTGGAACGGATCTCACCATCATGCTGAGGCCAAACATCATCACGCGCATGAACATGAGCATGAACATAAATATGAACACGGACATGAACGTGAGCATCATCATGAACATGAGCACGGGCATAAACACGGACACGAGCATCACCATAGGCCCGAGCCTCCACCTCACCATGGAATCGAACCTGAGGCCCACCATGGACCTGAGCGTGTAAGTCTGAGACCTTCATTTAGCAAGTTTTTCTGTCACATATGGACAGGGCTGATATATCACCATGCAGCGCGAGAGGTATGACTACTCTGATGAACACTGTCCGTGTGCGCATGACTACTACAGCGAGTATGACGAAGATAATTATTTCACTGGTGGCGAGGGCAGCAGGCGAATTATACCGCCTTGGTTCGAACAGGAGTCTCCTGAACTCTGGGAGGATGAGGAAGATGACCTTGACTCCTTGAGGCATGTGGAAGATGAGCCGCACGACAGATTTAATCAGTACATCGTTGATGATTATACTGATTAACTGGTGGGTCTCCTCTGTGTCTCGATCACATCTAGGACCGACTGAAGGGTCGTCAAGGGGCTCAGTCATCATGTGATTCAACGAGTGGTCTGCAGGAGAAATGACATAGTAAACCTACATAATTACTCTGTAGGTACTTAACTATGTCGCTGCAGACTGAAGAATAGAGAGTATCAATTCCTATCACGCCGGATTCTTGTCTTGCCCTTCTCTGAATCACCATCCTCACGGATTGAGCATCAGGATCATCATGATTTCCCAATTCTTGTACTGCTCCACCAATGTCATTCCATGAGTTCGCATGATATTTTGCGCCTTGCATCTCCTCTTCATCAGCAATGTGCCCTGGAAAGAAAACGGACGACGCATACTAGGTCTAAGCCCTCCAGGAATCCACGAGAGTAGTCTCACCTGAAAGGTACCCCTCTCCACCTTACACAGTGACCAAGCCGTAATCAGGATGGACTGCAGGCAAAGCGCATCAACCCGCGCATCACAGATTGATTTCGATGAACCCATCCTTTTCCAGGTGTTCCTTTTCGGCCACACACCACTTCCAGTTGCCCACGCACATCTGGCGCACCAGTCTGGCGAGACGGTCCCACTGATCCCGCTCGCACCTGTTGCGCTCGAGCTGCTCCGCATCACCGCCCTTGGTCTCGAACGAGCGGTCAGCAGCGAGCAGCTTCGCATTGTAGTCGAAGAAGCGGACGGCCTCCTGGATCTCCCTGCACACCTGAGCAACGGCGTCTTTGAGGTTGTAGGTGGTAGAGTACTTGATGGCGACGGCGTTGAAGAGGTTCTTGTTCTCCTGCGGGAGAAAAGTCATGTAAGGGTTAGTTGAGGCTTGTCCGATTCCAGACGCGCGCGCTGGGGGTCAGCTCAATCTTAATGCGAAGGCAAGCTAGACGTACCAGGTCCTTGTCGAGGAAAAAGAGATCCTTGGTGAGACGACAGATCAGGTTCGCTGTCCGAAGGAGACTGTGCCACTCGTGATACAAACGTGTGTCGGCGAACTCGCGGGCGGTGTATCTGTAAATGAACATAATCAGTTATGACTCATGTCCTTTTCAAGCCAGACCTCTTCCTCATAGGATGGGGTACCTTACGGGATGCAGCTCAGAGTCGGACTGATGTTCTCCCACCAAGAGTGGAAGGCCAAGTACTCGTCCCAGGACGGGATAGTCACGCGCGCCTGCATCTCAGTCTTGGTGCCCATGGTCGACATCCAGTTGATAAGGTGAGTTTTCAAGCAGGCCTGAGACGCTGTAATGTTGTCTATTGTCAGCAGGGAGGTAGTTACTGGCAGAGAGGGCGTTGCTGGGTTGGCCAGAACTCACCATCAGTGAGGTTATACTTCATATCGATCAGGAATCTGCGGAGGCTCGCGACCTGCCAGCCGATTCCCTGGGTGAGATCTTCCAGCTCACGTATGTCTTCATGCCGTACTGAGCCCTCCAGGAACAACTCCACGTAGCGCTGGTTGTCAGTGATCCACTGATCGAGCTCTCCATCTTGCGTTCTACCATTGATCTTGTCTCGAGCCATGCCGCAGGTGTGGGCGTCCCATGTGGTCTCCTAGACCATCAAGTACAACACCATCTGCAGCTGTTTCAAGGTCGTCGAGCTGACGGTACTGTGGTAGGAGCGTTAAAATATTCTCGCCGAAGAGTTGCATCCATAAAAGAGAGGGGCCCCGGGGGGGGGGAGGGGACATCAAAAAGCTTACCAGCAAACGAAATCGACGGGATTCACGTTGAACACCAATTGATGACGCTTTTGTTCGTCAGGTACCAGGCTGGCGTGTCCGGTTAGCTGGTTTCAGAGAAATTTGAAGGGATGAGTGACCACATACTTTGGGAGCTCGTACTTGAAGGTCTCGGCCAGTTCACTCTTCATGTCGTCAATGATGTGGTTCCCATCGTACCAGCAAGGGAAGAACTCGTCAAGGTCCGGGATCTGAACCTTCTTGCCCTTGAGCAGTACGCGGAATCCGGCAGACAGGTCCTTGAGCTTCTCCGCCTTGACGGTGAGCATCAGACGGTGCTCGTTCTGAATGGTAAGCTGTTCAGTGGCGGCTGCGTCGACCCCGGCCTGTTCAAGGTCCTTGGAGGCTTCACCAGCATAAGAACGCGAATAGGCAGGGTTGTAAAAAGCGGGTTTATAACCTCGTGCCCGCAGCTTAGCGCGCTCGATTTCTTTGATGCTTGGGCGATGGTAGACGGCCATCTGGTCTGGGCGGTTCAGGACCTTGCGCACGTTGACTTTGGGACGCTTGTGGCGTGCCCTCGTGCTGTGAGCCTCGTTTGCCTTGCGCGGCAGTGGTAGAAGCGCGGGGAGCAGCGCGTGACCCTTCTCTTCAGAGTCCTTGTCGACGACAACCACCTCCAGGTTGGCATCGCCTTTGTGCTTAATATCCTCCATCTGTACATCGCCATCGTGATCGACAGGGACTTCCTCGGTCTCGGGGGCAGCTTGAGAAGCATCGACTGCGTTGCGTGGGCTGCTGGTTTTGTGCTCGACCTCTGTCTGGCCTTCGTTCTGGCGAGGACGCACACGCTCCCCTGCTGGCTCGTTGGCAGATGTTACGGGAGAGGGAGAAGCAGGGTCGTTGTTGTGGTTGTGGTTGAGTGGCGGGTTGTTGGCTTGCACGGGAGCTTCTTGGCGACCACGGGCTTGGATCGGCATCAACCCTAGGGTGTAGACAGGATAACGATCAACAAACTTGGATAGCCCCCATCGTTGAACGCGAAGGGGCCAAGAAAATCGACCTTCCTGTGCGATTCCGCGCACAAACTCCAAGACGAAGGTCGTCTCAATGATTGGACCGGCCGTGGTGACGACTGGCAGCTGGACGAGGTAGGTAGGACGTGGGAACTGCCCGTCAGGAATGACACGGAACCACTCGAAGTTGGGAGGCTCCTGTGGGACGTAGACAGAGTCCACCATCTGGCTGCTGGCGCAAAGCCGAGGTGAGCCCATAGGCCATGCGAGCCCAGTTCGTGGAGGTACTGGTACCAGGGCAGGGAAAGGTCGCACGACGATAGAAGTCGCCTGGTGCTCGTGTGAAGTCATCGTTGTGTGCACGCGTAGCCTGTTTCCCAACTCTTTGGGAAACGAGGTTCGAAGGGTGGAAGGAGACGAGATGCTTGAAGGAGGAAACGAAAACAGTGGTCTTGTGAGGAGTCCCCAGGTCTTGTTCAGACGCGTCCGCTTCTCCAGAACGGTGCGTTTGTGGGTGGGGAAAAAAAGAGAAAGAAGAAAGTGAGCAGACTGGTGGGTCAACAAATAACTAAGGGAGATTTTAGAGAGGCAGCTGATGCAGGTGAATGGACAAACAGGCAGGGGGATGATGAAGCAAAGACGACGGCCGATGGGAATTGGTGGGGACAAGGGTAGGGAGCCAAGACAAGTGAAAGGGGGAGAGAGCTGAGGAAGGGTTGACAAGGGCGAGGGTCAAACAGAGATAAAATGAAAGTCCAACCAAGAATATATCATGACATACTGGGGATATGTGGAGAGGGGTGCGAAAGGAGGTGAATGGCCTTGACGAGGCCAGAAGGTGAGGACAATGAATGGCTTGGTGATATTGCATGGGGAAATAGAGGTAAAGACAAGGCATGAATAATATGGACACACACCACCGGGTAAAAGAAATGAAGACAATAGGATATAGGAAGAGCCTGGAAGCAAGAAGATTCATGGAGTACTAAATGAGTCTGGCTTTGAATGAAGTTCCCAAGGTTGCCATGATGAAGAGCCTGCCGCCTATATCATTAATTTGGGACTTCAAGTTACTACTACACTCCTGCCAAAAGGGACTGAAGTATGTATGTGTAACAGTTGGTTCTAGAATGCATAAAGCGATGTATTTAAGTACTTGGGTATTTATTTAGATAGGGACTGCTTTCGTCGTTTACAAATCTATGGATGCTCATGTGTTCTTGTTATGTAACAACTGTATACTTAAGTAACATTAAAATTTTTAGCTGTAAGCAGCTCTAGCAAGACCTCTCCAGCTAGTGATATACTCATGGGACAATGGATAGAAGCTCACTATAGAAAGTCAGGCGAACTTGTTTATTCAGAGGCCTCCGCTATGCCTCAACCCAATCTTTGGATACAATGTCTCGAGTGGAGAATCAATGATAAGATATACATATGTTCCTTTTATTAATACAGTCTTCTAAATTCATCGTGCTTGTTATTTGTGTATGGTATATGCATGATTTCAAAGCACATCGCAAGCTCAATCAAAGGATCCATAGAAGTTGTGATTATTTGCTAATACACAATAAAACTTGGGAGTGGCATAGTCTATTTATATTACCAACCTCGAGAGTTTGTGTATTCTTTTATTTTCCAATTGCCATGCAACAAAAAACATTTCGATTTAACTTACGCTGCTGTATAAGCATGTAGCATCAGACCTCAGTTGACCCATTGCTGGGCATCGAGGCTGCAGACGCGAGAGAGAGAAGGAGGGGGGGGGGGGGGGTTGATCCCACGTTTGATACTGCCCTTCCAGGTTCCTACAGTCCAGGCTTCTCAGCTACCTTATTGTCTCACCTTCTTACATCACCTCTTTCAACTGGATTTTCTGTGAATGCTTGAAGAAGCACAATCATTTAGTGTGTTCGGTTACATTGTAGTATGGTTCTGGCATGAACCCTGAGGACGTTAACGTAGAGAGTCATCTCCCAGGTCCCATCTTTCATTCATAACAATACATTGATTGATATTTGATAGGTAATGACTGCAGTCACCAACCTCCTTGGAAGAGACATGCCAACTTCTTTGCCAGTGCAAAGGGTGTGTGGAGGGACTATTTCTGTCCTCCCACTGCTGCCTTGGACTTAACTCGTCTCGATATCCAAGAACTCACAATGAAAGGATTCTCGCCTCTGATCCAGACAGATTAGATATTAATACTCAACACGAAGCCTCACACACCGTACAGCAGCAGGTTTCAGCTCAAGCACACCAAGCCTGAATCCACACACACACACACACACATACACACACACACACACACACTCTCTCTCTAAAGCCGGCCGTGCAACGATCCTCTCATCCCGAATGGGAAATTTATTGCTACACCGATGTCACTGTGGCGCTCGTAGGATCAGATCGACTCGTGCCACAGGCGCCTCCTCCCTAAGCGAGCGACGTGCGAGATTGACAGCTGCCGTGTTCGATCCCCCCCCCCCCCTTGCCCCCCCAAGAGAGCAGACGCACACACGCCGGGACGTGTTAAGCACGTAGTGGTCTGGCCGTACATTCATCAGTAAACGATATATCACCTAAACAGTAATATTAATACACCCTGCTTTGTGGCGGCCAACTAAGCCAGCTGGCGCAACCTCTTCTTTTCCTCCTCCTCTTCTTCTTCTTCCTTTTCTTCTTCTCTTTTGTTTCTTTTTTATTCTTATTTTTACGCTCCACATAATCGAAAGACGATCCCGCACGATGACCCCCCTCTCTCCGGCCACGGCAAGGCATGACCCATGACCTGCACGTAAGAAAGCATGCAGCCGATCGCCGTGGCGAGACGAGGAAGGAGATTTTCGGACGAACCCTGCATATTTACTTACTTGCATGCATAGCGCACTTTTATTTTTTTCCTTTTTTTTTTTTTTTTTTTTTAAAAAATTTTTTTTTTTTTTTTTTTTGCCTGTGTGCTTTGTTCGTTCTTTTATGCTTGTTCACGGCTCTCTCGCCCTCCCCCTCGCATCCTTTCTTCTT
>JACWRQ010000329.1:0-33185 GCA_014849955.1 Cryphonectria carpinicola | reverse complement strand
CGCTCTGCCCCCTTTTCTTTTCCTCCTTTTTTTGTTTTTTTTTTAAAAAAAAAGGAGGACATATGCCGAAGAGCCGGTGAGCATGGTACGTACTAATATGCATGGTCACGGCTCACTCGCCCGCGCACTCGCAGACTTGCAGCATGGCGTGATGTGGCTGGCTCACCCCAGTGCCACCCTCCCCTTTCCCCTGCCTTTTTTTCTTCTTCTTCCTTTCCTTTTTCTATTCTGGCCCTGGGCGCTTGCTGCGGCGTCTCGAAGTTCCAGGGGGTGTGTGGGTGTGGTGCTGCACCCTGTAACGGGCAGCGGGCCGCGTGGCGAGGGGGTTGGTTGGTTGGTTGGTTGATTGGGTTAGTTGTGTACATGCTATGTTGTTGGGTTGATTGATTGCAAGTGAGGTGCTTGGTGAATATCTTTCTCACTCCTTTTTGCGTGCGTGCGTGCGTGCGTGTGTTCCTCGTATAATTACTGTGGTGTAAGACGGTGGGGCCGACTTTTTGCGCAGAAGTAATCTGTGGCTTTGGAGTAAAGTTTCAGCAGCCCACCAGACCAGATACTTAATTACTGACGGGATGACAGAGCACGCTGCCGTGGTTCTAGGAAGTGCATCGTCAAAAGCGGTGTGAAGTGTGTGTGATGATTACGTATGCTGGCCCTTCTGTGAAAGGTGAGACCTGTCTGAGATCTTTTCTTGTGTGAGGGTAGGATTAGTTGCTCTGGTGCTCCCAAGTGGTTGTTATTTTGACATGTTAGCTAGGATTAACTCACTGTGCAGAGTGAGAGTGGTACTTAAAGAGGGGGGCGGGGGCTTGTCGTTATTCACAAGGGTTGTAGTCGTGATAAGAGAGACGCGTTTCAATTGCAGTCTTGGGATTGGCAGGGACAGAATCGGGGAATTTTGATGATGGTTAATATTGACGGCCTACTACGATATTTTACAGAGTGCTATGGTGGTTCGCTTCGCACAGATGAAACCATCCATACGTCCCGTGTCAATATCGGAAGCAGATAGACTTTTGGACAGCGAGATACTTGTTCATTAGTCTACGTGTACGATTGAAGAGGGGGGGGGGGGGAAAGGTAAAAGGGAAGAGGAAAAAAGACCAGAACACGTCCCACGACCCCCCCCCCGGCCCACCACGACGAACGGCATGAAGAAGAGTCCAGATAAGCTTATGCCCTTATTAAAAGACAATACTGCATTGCATTAAACAACAAGACTCTAGGGACACGTTTCAGTGGAAATTTGGCTGGAGCTCAATCAACGGTTCAGCTGACCGTCCATGCATGAACGACCTTAGCAACAGCTCGCTCGGCCTGTCGAGGGCCGGTCGCGAAGTCTCTTTCATCTTACTATCGTATGAAACAAACCCTGCCGTGGCGGCCGCCCAAAAGAAGTAGATCTGGCTGCTGCTGCTGCTGCTGCTCTGTCCGTGCCAAGCAAGAAGCACAGGAGGTCCAGTCGCGTAGCAACACCTTTACTGACATACAGCCTGGGATCACCTGTCAAGAGGAAGGGGGGGGAAGGGGAAGATTAAAAAAAAAAAATAGGATCAATTTGACTCAGCGTGCCAATTGACAGATGTCACTGTCTCGTGTTTATTGACGCTACTTGACGCCGGGCACGTGCTGGTGAAGCGCAAGCCATCAGGCTGACCTCCCCCCCCCCCTAAGCAGGCGTGGCAGGTTCTAAATGCTTCCCACCCCCCCGGGCGGAAGGAAATTAAGAAGATCCCGGAGATCCCAGCCACCGTGGGCTGCGTGGGTACTCCCTTCCGGCCAAGATTTTCTTCCTCTTTTCACTTTTCACTTTTTTTCTTGGTCCCTCTTTACCTTTCTTTATCTCTTCCCCCCCCCCTCCCCCCTTGCAAATACCCGTCCATGCAAACATCCAGCCTCTGACGAGGTTTATCCCCGGGGTGAGAGAGGGTTTTGAATGGTTTGTGTGGTTTTGCAAGCTGGGGGTCGGTTGATTATTCTATCTTTCAATAGGTTCGATTGCTGATTGTGCGGACCCTGTCTCCGCTGGGCTCTGTTGATCGGCCGACTGAGGGCCCGGAGTAAGATGAACAAAAAGTTGAGCGGTCAAGTTTCGGGGGAGAAAGGGGAGGATGAAGGTTTGTTGTGTCAGAACCCTGAAACTTGGCGAGGGGGGTATAGTAGTATATTCCTGGCAGCAGAGAAGGCCAAACAATCCCAAAAGCCTGCTTGGTCGTCCAGGGCAGAGAGAGAAAGGAAACCCAAGGGGGTCATGGGATGGGGGGCCAGGATTTTGAACATGTCAACCTCGAACTCCCCGCGGCACGGCTGCTGCAAGCCGAGTCGAGGCGCGAAGGGGATATTGGGGGGGGGGGTCCAATGAAAAAGAAAAGAAGAAAGAAAGAAGAAAGAAGAAGAAAAAAAAGAAGCCTCAATAAGCCTCAACATTTTGGAGATCCAATCTTGTCAAGACGGGACAGTGCCTCTCTCACAGTGTCGTCCTTCCGCCAGCCATATCTCAGATCGATGTTCGTCCGTGCGTTGCTTTCAATTACCGGAGGGCCGTAAAAATAATGACGCCTCTGTACCCACCATGCCCACGTTTCGCCCCTGCACGTAAGCCGTATCGTATCTCTTGGGGGGGGGGGGGGGGGCGCGCACTTCGATGTATATATGCCAGATCTGGCCGTCGCCGGGCCTGCTTCATCATCAAGCCATGATGTGGCTCCCCCCCTTTGGTGCTGTCGTCGTCCTCGTCGTCGTCATCAACCCTATCGTTCAACAGGAAATGGTGGAGGACAAAATGTAGAATGCTGATCTTGCGCGAGCTCAGCCTATTTTTTTTTTTTTTTTTTGCCAGGGGAGGAGGGTCGGCTGATGTTTGTTTGGGTTGTAAGGTGAATGAATGGCCGGTACTCCCGGACCCGACAGCCCGCTTGAGCTGCCTCTTCGCGTTAGTTTGCACAGAGGGACCACCGCGTTGTCCCCAAGTTGGTTGTCCCATGGAGGGCGGCGGGAGGTACTCAGGTACCATTGAGCCAAGTCGTGTTCCAGTCAAATCAACCCGACCCGACCCGGCTTAGCGGCTGTGGTCTTGTTCCTGGCTAGCGCAGGTCCCAGAAGGTCGGCGCTTGTGGTAGGCGGCCAAGGTAGGCCTGCGGGAAGCAAAGTGGGAGCCTCTATTTTTATCGTGCCGCCGCCCAGTGGAGTCGACAGTCTCTGGGATAAATGCACCTTCTCTTTCCCCCCCCCCCCTTCTTCTTGTAGAGGCTGGTTGGTTGTCTCTGAATGGGGTACATGGGGCCAGAGGGAGGCAATGTGGGTGGATGAACCACAGAGCAGACAGTGCAAATATCGTGCGTCTTGTTGTTCGCCAAGCCCCATCGTCAGCCAGCTTCCTTATTGTCTCTGCGGACGACAGGCCAACTATCATCACCGCGTCATCCAGCCGAGGACGAGGGCCGTATAAAGGTAGCAAGGTGCCGGGCGCAGGTATTTGGCCTCCAAGTCTCGCACCATGTCTTGCCTTGCTGGAACCCCCTTTTCCCGCTTCACAGTTCCCAGAAGTTTGAGTCGGCGCCTTGATCTCGATTTGAGGCACCGCCAGTGGTATTCTAGGTATTTATACCACCAGTGCGTGGTTTTCTTTTTCTTTTTCATCTTCATGAACCCATGCGAACGGTAAATTTGATCCAGGAGGGCCTCGCCTACGGTCCACTCATATTGTCGAGGTCGACGTCATCGCCTCGCGGGGTGCGGGCCTGCTTGCCCCTGGCAGTCGTATACCAAAGTAGAAAATTAGCTGAGGGGGGTGAGGCCGGGGTGCTGTGCTCACACGACGATGAGCATTGGGCAGCCAAGGCAAGGGAGCTGGCGCAAGCCGGCAATGATTTCCCCAAAACGGTCGAGCGCTTCCAAGCGAGACACGTCCATGCGCCCCCCCGGGGGGGGGGAGGGGATGGCGATGGTCGTTCGTCTTTACACGGCAGCCATTTCGTCGGGTTCAAAATACGGTGTATGCCCAAAGGTGTCGCACGTATCTTTGCCAAGTGCAATCTTGAGCTGTTCGCCCAATCCCGAGCGAATCGGCACTTGGGAGCGGAGAAGAGATAGGCTTTATAGCATGCCATTGTCGAAGTCAAACTTTCGCCATTGATATTCGAGATAATTTTGAGTTTTCTCTCCCAAGAGGACCAAGAGCAGGGAGTGGTTTGGATCTGCACGACCACGGTATGATCGAGCTACATACCATAGTATCTGTTCCTAGCTCCGTGGTGAGTTATCGTAGCCAGTCAGAGGGCGTTCCCCGACACCACATCCAGAGGGCCTGGGCAGTGTTCTCAAACACAGGGCAGGGTGCCTCTCAGGAGAATCTCACATCCAACTGGGACATCCCCAGACCGAGCCTGTGAGCTTACGAGGCCACAGCGCGCCGGCGACAACAAGTTACAGGAGGAGGTGACCTGCGTGCAGCTCATGCCGAGAGCCTTGTTCCGGGTGCTGGCAATCAAAGAATACGGATCAGGGTCTCATAAGCCAGCGCTGAAGGTGAAGCCAGATGGATCCTAAAGGGAAGCTGACGACGCAGACGTTGAGACCTGATCCAATTGCAAGAAGCGGATGCGAGCCTATCGATCTGATCCGGAGCGGGCACACACACACACACAGAGAGAGAGAGAGAGAGGGAGGGAGAGAGGCTCGTTGTTCGGTTGTTGTTGGCGCAATCAGCCGTGATGCAACCCTCGCGCCCTTCCAGAAGGGTCTTCCTCCTGGATGCTAGCGTACATCCCGCGGCTATTGGTCCGGCCTGAAGGGGGAGGGGGGTATGAGAGAGAGAGAGAGATGAGTACCATGAGATGAGACGTCGATTTGATGACGGCCTGGTTGGGTAGGAGGTTCGGTCGCATGCCGCACGACCTGTTTTTTTGTGGTTTTTTTTTTTCCTTTCTTTTTTGGTTTCCCGGAGACAAAAAACTTGGTACCACGTAATCTCCCAGGTCTCGCACGAGTTCGATACCAAGACCATATATAGAGGAGAGGATGCAAGGGGGCGGGCTTATCTATCACAACTCACATTTTCCCTCTTCCTTTTCTTCTTTGTATACTAAACTTGTACCACCATAATGGCTAGTGATGATGATGATGATGATGATGATCGTCATCCCAAACAGGGTTGATAGGCCACGCCCTCTTCGCGCCTGGTCTCAACATTTGGCAAAAGAGAAAGTGAAGCATATCGAAGGAGGGTGGATACTGGTGGGCAGGTTATAACACGGTGATGCCTAATAATGTGCGTGTGTACCTGAAGATGATACAAGAGGCACCACCAGGACCGTTCCTTCCCCGACCCAGATACGCCAGGTAGGCCACCAGCCGTGGCCTCGTCGGAATCTGAAACGCAGGTGCACCTTTCGTTTTCGATGTGCACGACCCCTGGAAGCTGCACTAGCCCCTCAGGGCTACCATGCCACCTGATCAATGCTCCTGACAGGGGGGAGGGTGGGTAAGAAGGAGGGCGCGACGACAGGGCGGGCAGGGCGTCCCCAGGGACTGCCGTTGTTCCTTTGTGTTCCCACTCGCCTCTCCTTCCCCCGTCATGTCCAGGAAGCCCTTGTCCATGCCCCAGGTCTACCTTCTCCTCGTACGATAGCACCGGTAAGTAGTTGCTCAGCACCTAGGCCTATAGCAGTACTGCGTGGTGATAGTACAGGCCTATGTACTAGTATCTATGCCTTTTGCCCTGTAATTGTGACTGCGACTGTGATTGTGACTGTGACTGCACAACTGTACGTGCGTGTGCACCACTGGTGTTGTACCTGACCTGGGGGGGGGGGCCTGGATTTGGAATCGAACCATTCCAGTACATCTTATGATCAGGGATGCCTAAGTAAGTATACGACGATAGCACTGATTCTGGGTATCTGATACTACTGGCCTCTGTCCTCTTGACGCAATCATGTCCTGTAGCGGTTAGAGATGGAGACACAAGAAGAGAAGAGTAAAATTACAGGCGCTGTAGTTTAGCATTAGGCCAAGAGGTTAGGGCTCAGTTTGATAGGTAGCGCTCTGTAGTATTCCCTAATATTTTTTCCCTTGTAGTGGTTTTGAACGTGCTACAGTAGTGGGTTGGATGGGGGGACATTAGCGCTTGACCTTGTAGGATGACCGCTGTCGGGATTTAGAAGACCCTCCTTCATCCAACATTGCACAACCTCTCCATTCCTCCTCCTCCTCCTCCTCCTCCTCCTCCTCCAAACCCTACAGTACTGTACTTTACTACCACAGTACAGTACATCATCCAGTCCACCACCACAACTGCGACTACTTTTCTTTCTCACTCCTTCGTCTTTTCCCCTCCCAAACACCCCTCGACCTCGCCTCTCTCATCTCGACGCTTCCTCCCCTGCCGACCTTCTCGCACAACAACAAGACGCTGAAAGTTGTACCCCAGCCAGCCACAGCCACTCCTTTCGTCCTTCTCTCTCTCTCTCTCTCCTTCTCTCCTCTCCTTCCTCGACCATCATAATCCTCAGTCGACGAGCAGAACGGTTTCCTGTTCCTGTTCCTGTTCCTGCAATCCAAGCCCACCCCCCCCCCCCCCCGATAGTTGTCCCTCTTTTCCCCACCGACCAGGCCTCGATTGAGCAATCAGCGCCGCCGACCACCAGGCCTAAACTCGCCTCGCTTGCCCGCTACCGAATTTGCGGGCGAAGAGCCTTCCCACTTTCTGATAACGTCCCGCTTTTTGTTCTTTGTCAGGGCGTCTTCCGCTGGCCGACCCAATCCCAACCGTGGTCGATTCATTCATCAATCCAGCACCGCCAGCAGCACCACCAGTCCCCAAGTCCACTTACAGTCCGGTTGGTTTTTGACACAGACCACCCTCACCTCGGCCCTGCGTCTTTTGAACTACACCTCACTTCCGGGACGCCCCCTCCCTCAGCCAAGAACAACCTGTCCCGCGGCCTCTTGTCCGCGGCCACTCCCAGCCTCGACGAGACCAGAACGTTTCGCTCCCCCGTGTCGTGCGACTGTTGCACCTGCCAAAAAGCTCCCGTACCGTACCTATCAGGCTGCCCGCACCCCTTTGTCCATCCAATTCGAACAGTGAGACCCGTCGGTCCCTAATCCCGCGCCAACCCGTGCAACGCTCACCGGTCGTTCGAGAGAGTCAACGATACCCGCGGCGTCAATTGCGAGCGACTTACACACACGCTCTCACGCGTACACACACACAGACATAAAAAGGTACAACACATAACGCTTGAGACCTATACGAGAGGCCGGGAAGCTTCGTTCCGCGGTCGGGAAAGGGCGCGTACGTCCGCGCTGCTCGTTTGCCCCGTTATCCGCCGACCACCGATTGTCTCGACGCTTTGTCTGCCTCTGCGACACCTTGCGAGACATTGTTTAAGTGTCCCGTCACGAGCTGAGCCAGCAAGTCGTCCCAACGACCCGCCCTCTTGTCGGACTCGCTGCGTTCCAGTGGCCCGTCTCAACACTTTCTCGCCCAGGCTGTAGCAGCGAGCGGTGACGACGGCCACCACCATAATGTCCGTCATGTTACAGACACCCTCGCGAACCTCGACCTCCTCCGCCTCCTCATACCAACAACCACTCTCCCGTCAGAACACCATGTCCTCGTACAATGGCGGGTCTTCAGCACGTCAATCCAAGCGGTACTCCATGTCCGCGCTGTATATGTCCATGTCAGCACAGGAGACCGACCTGGAGATAGACGACGACCTGGCCAAAGGTTCGTGCCTCGTCGAGCCGCACTACCCCTGGGATCGCTGCTGATTGAATATACAGCACAAAAGGTCTTACGAGACCTCAAGTCCAAGATATCTTCGCAATCGAAAAAGAACTTTGTGCTAGAGAAGGATGTGCGGTATCTGGATTCCAGGATCGCCCTGCTGATCCAGAACCGCATGGCTCTGGAAGAGGTGAGGCGCGGCGCTGAACTGCGATCTCGAAGATGTTTTTTTCTTCTTTTTTCTTTCTTCTTCAAAGATGGCTAACACTATGATCAGCAAAACGAAGTTGCAAGCCACCTCGAAGACGCAACAGATATACAAGAAGGTGTCTTCCCGAACGATGACAAGACTCAACGATACGGCAATCTTCTCTTCCTCCTGCAGTCAGAACCTCGACATATTGCACACTTGTCCCGGCTTGTATCCATGTCCGAGATCGACTCTCTTCTTCAGACCGTCATGTTCACCATATATGGAAATCAGTACGAGAGTCGCGAAGAGCACCTGCTGCTCACTATGTTTCAGGTCCGCGCCTCTCCACCAACCCGGACAAAACCACTGTTTCCCCGCTGACTTGTGATGCTAGTCCGTCCTGACATACCAATTCGATAATACCCCCGAGTATTCCTCCCTGCTCCGAGCAAATACGCCCGTCTCGCGGATGATGACGACATACACGAGGAGAGGACCGGGTCAGAGTTTCTTGAAGACGGTCCTGGCCGACAGGATCAACAAACTCATCGAGCTTCAGGATCTCGACCTCGAGATCAACCCCCTGAAGGTGTACGAGCGCATGATCGAGCAGATCGAGGCAGACACTGGGAGCCTGCCACCAAACCTGCCAAAGGGTGTCACGGCTGAACAAGCGGCCGAGAACAGACAGGTCCAGGCAATTATCGAGCCGAGGCTGACGATGCTGATCGACATTGCGGGCGGATTCCTATCGACCATCATCGACGGCCTAGAGGAGGCGCCGTACGGCATCCGGTGGATCTGCAAACAGATTCGCAGCTTGACCAAGCGAAAGTACCCGGACGCAAACGACCAAGTCATCTGTACACTGATTGGTGGTTTCTTCTTCCTCCGATTCATCAACCCGGCCATTGTGACGCCCAAGTCCTACATGTTGATCGACGGGACACCTGCTGAGAAGCCCAGGCGGACGCTGACCCTGATTGCAAAGATGCTGCAGAACCTTGCCAACAAGCCGTCATATGCAAAGGAGCCCTACATGGCCAAGTTGCAGCCTTTCATCCAGCAGAACAAGGACCGCGTCAACAAGTTCATGCTGGATCTCTGTGAGGTGCAGGACTTCTACGAGACCCTCGAGATGGATAATTATGTGGCTCTGTCGAAGAAGGACTTGGAGCTCTCAATCACGCTGAATGAGATCTATGCCATGCACTCCCTGATCGACAAGCACAAGAATGAGCTCTGCAAGGATGAGAACTCGCATCTGGCCATCATCATGTCAGAACTTGGAGCATCCCCTCCCCAGGTACCACGGAAGGAGAACCGGGTCATCAACCTGCCCTTGTTCAGCAGGTGGGAAACTGCTATGGATGACCTGACGGCAGCCCTGGACATCACCCAGGAAGAGATCTTCTTCATGGAGGCAAAGACTATCTTTGTGCAGATCATGCGCTCTGTCCCACCAAACAGCTTAGTGTGTAGGAGGCCACTGAGATTGGAGCGGATTGCAGATGCAGCAGCAACATCACGAAACGATGCGGTTATGGTCCGCAAAGGTATCCGTGCCATGGAGCTGCTCAGCCAGCTGCAGGAGCTCAGAGTCATTGACAAGTCAGACCAGTTTGGCCTGCTGCGGGATGAAGTTGAACAGGAGCTCCAGCACCTCGGGTCCCTCAAGGATGGTGTTCTCGTCGAGACACAGAAGCTGGAGGAGGTCTACAAGACAATCCGTGACCACAACACATACCTGGTGGGCCAGCTGGAGACATACAAGAGCTACCTGCACAATGTGCGCAGCCAGAGTGAGGGCACAAGGCGCAAGCAGCAGAAGCAGCAAGTCCTGGGCCCCTACAAGTTCACACACCAGCAGCTTGAGAAGGAGGGCGTCATTCAGAAGAGCAATGTCCCAGACAACAGGCGGGCCAACATATACTTCAACTTCACAAGCCCTCTGCCGGGAACCTTTGTCATATCCCTTCATTACAAGGGTAAGTTGAATCAACAAGGCGCTACCTGTCTCCCCCCCCCTCTTCCCCCCCCTCTTCCCCCCTTCAGATCATGCAGTGCTGACAGATTTGTTTAGGCCGCAACCGTGGTCTCCTGGAGCTCGACCTGAAGCTTGATGACCTCCTTGAGATGCAAAAAGACGGCCAAGATGACTTAGACCTTGAGTATGTGCAGTTCAATGTGCCCAAGGTCCTGGCCCTGCTCAACAAGCGGTTCGCACGGAAGAAGGGCTGGTAAACGGCCACAGCCGTCCCAACACTTCTTTGGCCAACACATCTTCCGAGGTCCCTCCTCGTGCACACATCGGGTCTTGCGGTGTTCCGGAGCCGGCGTATATATGAATCGAATCATTGATACCACCTTTCACTTTTGCGCAAAATCCTTTTCCAACATATATCCTTACGAGGCCGCGAGACAAACGAACTTGGCCAACCGGACCTACGCAGCCTTTTTCCTTTTAGAATCTGCCCTGGCTCACCACGCATTATTCACACACTTGTCTCTTGATCAACTACACTACTGCAATTTCTCGGTCTTCCAGGCGCATAGTACATTCTACGATTTTTGGGCCGCCATCGACACCGTCTAAGCTTTGCACACTCAATGTCTTGACGACACACATCATCATCTTCATCATCATCATCATTATCATCATCATCTGCGCATCGTCACCTACTCGACACTACCCTCCAAGCTCACCATCCCGTTATATACTAATTCTTCTCTGAAAACATGTGGTGCGGCTTTCTATCGATTTCTACAAGATCGTTTCATGTCACTTTTTAATTCATTCTTGTCTTTCATACAGAAGGAATTTTATGGCGGGCGTTTGTTGCTTCGGCTGGACCGGCGGCTTTTTAGCCTGCTTTTGTGATTGGTTGCTGGGATTCGTGGAGGATGCGTTGCTTCCTGATCTTTTCTTTCTCTTTCTTGATGCTTTTCAAATATACTCAGACTACTGTCAGTGCGTCCTCTCTATGGCATTCGCACTCGCCTCGTGTGAGCGTTGACGATCAGGGAGAAGGGTGTCCGGAGAGCCCAGGGAGCAGCAGATGGGGAAAGTACTGGGTTTATGAGTATCATTTTGCTGCATCAGATATCTCAACACCGTATTGCGATGTTTTCTTGTGAAAGGGGGAAGGGGGAGAGGGATCCTAGAGGAGACTGGGAGCAAGAGGGGATGTTTCCATCGTTGTCGAGAGCACGGACGAGCTTTTCAAGGTTTTTTTTTTTTTTTTTTATCTGCAATGGAGCAGATATGACTTGGTCACGTTTTTTCACTCCCTTCTTGATGTGTACTTTTATGCTACCAATGGGATAGATGAAATAGGCGATGACATGGATCGATACGTCGTATCCTTTATGTGGGGGTACTATACTCTGTGAAGGTGTGATGGTGCCCAGAGTGCCGTCCGTATGATGGAGAGAGAGAGCCATGGGGCCCGGAAAGTGTCTCGGGCACCGAATCCGCTGACTTGTGTGTGTGCCGTATTTATTATGTACATGTATGTATGTAGGTATGCGAAAGGCCGCCCTTCCTCCCCAGAAACCTGTCGGCTCTGCACTATTAACAACGTAAACGAGTGAAGAGGAGAGAGAGATGGTAAAATAACATCACTTGGCCCTTCCACTCCCGGACCTTTTCCTTGTTTTCCTTCCTTTTCCTTCCTTTCTCTAATTTTCTCTTTTCCACAACAACAACAACAACAACAACAACAACTTCTCCTCTCGTCTTGAATTCAGCATAGGCGGGAAGAATATAAGCCTCTGGGAACCAGCATTGGAAGTGAATGAGGCAGGGAGAGGGGGTTTGTGGGAAAGACACAGATGATCTCGTGGCAGACTCGCTGTTCCAATTGCGTTCGCCAATGGCAAAGGGAAGGAGGGGGGGAAGTATCCAGTGGACTTTTGAAATCTGATGATATTCTCACCCGGACGTTTGCTGAACAAGATAGACAAGACACACGACCGACTGAAATCCATTGTCCCAGCATCGTGACATGATCATGTGGGCAAGGAGAGGTCCTGCCTCTCTCTGCCCTCCGACCCTTGTCTCCTCATCTCCCCTGAAACTGCTCCTTCCAGCCGCCCTTCTCAAACAACCAGAGCGCCTCGATGGCATACGCCCGACTCCCCCGGTGTCCCTGACCCTCGGGCACCTCGGCTGCCTCGAGCAGGCTGTCTATGACCCTGTTCTCCTGTGCCGTACCCCAGATCCCCCTCGCAAGCTCCGACTCGCCACCACCCCACTCCCCCCTGCCCAGCCTGTATAGTATCCTGCCCAGCGTCTGGAACGCAACACACCTCTGGGCGGGCACGGCGCTCCTTGCCAGCCGGCCCAACTCCCCGACCGTATAGCCCGCGGCCTCGGGGGCCTCCCCGTGGTGGTGCAGGCCTTTACTGACAGGGATGCTCCTGCTCCGGGCTGGGGAGAGCAGGCGGCCCCTGAAGTCGAAGCGCAGCGCGGAGATGGGGAGGGAGGTCTGGCCCGGGTAGTAAGGGGACTCGCGGTCGGCGGTGGAGTGCGGGGTCGGGAGGGGAGCCATCCAGGCGAGCTTGGACGGGTCGGCGGGCAGGCTGGGGAAGTACTTTTGGTGCAGGTTCTCGAGGAAGTCTGGGTCGGCGGGGTCGAGGTCGGGGACCTGTTTCGGCTGCGGGAAGTGTGTGGTGTTGGCGGCCAGGCCGGTGTCTGGGCCTGTTGGGGGGGTGGGAGGAGGAGGAGGTGGTGGTGGTTGGGAGGTTGCCTCGAAGAGGTCCGAGGGTGGTTCCGGGGGTGCTGCGTCCTCGTCGAAACGGACTGTCTTGCGAGGCTTGTCTGCGGTCTCGTCTCTTGCAGACGGTGCAGTGGTGGTGGTGGTGGTATCGTCAACCGTGATGGCGGGAGGTTTCTCCGTCTCGGCTGCGAAAGGCTCGTCAAATGGCGACGGCGAGGTGGTGTGGTCATCATCTATAGTTGCCCTCTTTAACAGCATCTGGACGATCGAGGGGTCGAGGCGCTCGAGTAGTTCGCGGCGCTCCTCCTCTATCTGCTCTGGCGACATGGACGCGAGTAGGTCGCTGTTCTCCTTGTCTATCCTCCTCTTCTCTTCTGAGACGCCGCGACCAGTTGACGCTGTAGATTTCTCTCGATCTGGGCTGGCGACATGTTGTTGTTCTGGGGAGGCACCGTCTGTCCCTTGACGCTTCTGTTTGAAGGCTGACACTCTTGTTCGTTTCTTGTGCTGAGGAAACCCGTCGGTGGCAGGCCTTGGCTGTGGAAAACTTGGGGCCTGGACTGCGCCGACGTCCTTCTCCTTGATATCGAGTACGAAATTCATGATTTCTCTAGACAGTCCAGAAGGACTCAACGTTGTGTAGGTGGCACGAGAGATGGCTGGAGGACCAGGCGTGCGTCACCTGGGAGAGGATGAGAGGGAACAAGAACCACAGGACCCGTCGGGTTGTTATCTAATCGCTGCCTGCCACGGCTCGAGCAGGGGCTGCTGCTGTACCACCTGTACCACCACATCTGCGAGCGGTGTTTTAAGGTTTCTCCCAGCGTTGCCAGCGGGGCCCCCGGTCACTTGCATTAGCGCCGATCTCGACGGCCACCAGCTGTGAGACTATAGTATAAGTATACCGTAGTGACCATGTACAAGGGAAGATCCGGGGCAAAGGCCAAAGAAAAAAAGAAAAAAGAAAAAAGAAAAAAAGGGAAAGATGATGGTGATTGGAAAGTAAACCCAGAACTCAATATTTCTGCCATGTCCCCTTGTTTGTATGGAATAAAAAAAAAAGTGGTCTTGACTTTGGACAACATGTATCATCATCGGTGTCGAAGAACTCCCTCGTCATTCTCGCCCCTGGAATCATGCAGGCACACAAAAGTTCTAGGAGAGCTAAGGATCTCAGGCGGAAGGTCTTCTGGCTGGGAATGGAGTCTTACAGCAGGATGATGAAACAGTGATGGCTGCTTACCTAGAAAGGTAGATCAAATGCAGCAAGGGATACTTGTATCACACACCGCTCAGCCAGCGTGGCAGCCAACAATGGTTGTATACGCTATAGGGAATTAATTGGAGACCGTACTTTTGCACCAGTCAATTTCCACAAGTAAAAAAAAAGAGAAGGGGTTAAATGGCGAAGAAGCAAAAAGGGACTTTTCCGGCAGGCTATATGATTTAGGCCAGCATCTAGCTGGGCCTTAAGCTGCATAAATAATATCCTGCAGCAGTGTCCAGTGGAGGCCAAGAAATGCAATGCTCCGCAGGCTGAGTTTGATTCTACTCAAAGGGGATTTTTTTGCTCTTGAACCCTGGGATTGTGAGTGCAGACTGGCCCCTTTGTCCATGGAGCAAGCACCTTCAGGACTGTTCAGCAGCCAGAGCATGTATATAATTTGGTAACCAACATAATATATGTGATCCTCTCTCTCAGATTGATTGAGTTGGCTGTGAATATTACAATCTTGCCAGATGCTGTTGTCAAAAGGTGAGCGAGCAGGAGCAGCAGCAGCAGCAGCAGTAGTAGTAGTAGTAGCATAAAATGCATAAGTAACTAACCTTGTGACTATTTTTGTAGTGCTGATTATCTGCAGATTCTCATTCACTAGATAAGGAAAATGATTCTCTGGTAGCCAATCAGGTACACAAGGCCGGGGGGGGGTGTGTTTTTGCTTTTCCCTTTGATTCTCATTCTTAGAAAAAAGCAACAACAAAAAGGTTGGAGGAAGAAACAAAGCGGCTCATAAACCAGCGGCTGTTTTTTTCCTTGGTCCCGCGGCCTCATTGGCCCCACCGGGCAGATGGCAAGGGTCCCCAGTCTTTATGTGGAGTTTCTAGGGTTGCTCGCTTACTCCCACTAGTGACTTTGTACTGTGGTACTGCATTGCCATAGTTAGTACCTACCATCATAGTACTGTAGTGCATAGTACAGTATGTACTGTACTTGGCAACAAAAACCGATACTATGGTACTTGGCACAAGTCACAAGTCACACACACACACACAACACACACACATCAAGCTGACCCAGTGCAAGGACCTGCATGCAGTGGGGGGGGGGGGGTGGGTGTGGGAAACCACCCATGTCTTTTCTGTGCTGTGCATAACGGCTTGAATCTCATGTGAGGCCTTTGCCGACTGGCCCCCTCCTCCTCCTCCTCTCGGGTGGAATGGTAAGCTTGGCTGTTCATGTTCCATTTTTCTTCTTTCTCTTCTTCCCCTCTGCGTGGCCAGGCACTGGGTGGTTCTCCTATCTCCATGGATCCCCCCTCCCCCCCCTGCATGCGGGTTATATTGCTTGAGTTTATCTCGACAGCCCCAGTCCTGCCAGCTGTTATGCAATGTACTGTACCGTCTGTACTATAGTAGGGTCCTGCCCCGTCCTATATCCGCTGTACCTTGTCTGGTTCCCTTTGCGCGTGGCCCCAGCCACGATCGTCATCCCGTGGTCATCAGAAGAGAAGAGTGGTGGCTTTGGTTGGTCTGGTCTTAGCTTGCCTTTGCCTGCCTTGCATTGTCTGTCTCTCTCTCTCTCTCTCTCTCTCTCTGTTGTATTATCTCGTCAGTCACTCAGTCAGTCGACACGACCTGTCATCCTCGTGCCCAGGCCTGGACCCTCAATCTGCATCCATCCGCTTCCCGACACACTCTTGTTGCCCTTCCCTTAGTCCTCCATTCCCATTTTCTCCTTGTTGCCGCCCTAGTGATGGTTGTTCCCTGGCGAGACGTTTTAGACTTGTGCATGTTTCCCTCACCACCTCTGGCTGGCTTCTTGCCCGTCCCGCCCCCCCCCCCTTTTATCGTAGTAGTAGTTAGTTAGTTAGGTTGACCTGACTCTATTCCGATCTGTCATGTCCCCCTTCCCCTTCCTTCTTGCTCGCTCTGTTCTTTCCCGTCCCGTGCCCCCCCCCTTCGTGTGTGGTCTTCTTCTCTATTGTCCCTCTCTGTCTTGTCTTTTCTTGGTGTTGGTGGTCAAGGGCCCCGGTTTTTCCTGTTAAGCTGTTCCATTTCATTCCCTCCTAACAAAAAAAGTAATAAAAAAAATTACATCCGTCCCGGGCCAGACAACGTAACCATCTCCAATCTCGTTTTCACCCAACACTAGGCCGCCTCCCATCCTCACCATTTCCCACCTCTCTCCCCCTTTCAACCCACAACACATCACCACCAATTTCTGGTGTTGTCAACACAAATTCATCAACCACCACCCGCGCAGCACCGTCGGCATCTCAAAACCCTGATCTGTATATTCAGCAGATTGGCCTGCATTGTTTTTTTCTCCTCATATTGTCCTACGACCCTCATTTGACCTTATTTTCGCACCTGCATCCTGTCGCAGTCGGTCTCGCCAGTCCTGCAGTCGGTTTCTTTGAGGTTATTCAGACGACGACGACCATTCCTCCTGGCTGCAAGGGCCCCCCCCCCCAACCCGCCCAGTCTCCACAATTTCTTGCCTGGCCCTTACTTTTCTCAATACGGAGGAACCATAAGCCAAAGCCAAGCCCATCCCACCTCCGCCGGGGATCTTCACTAACAGCCAGCCCTACCGGTCTCAGTCAGAATACCTGACTCTTCTGTTAGGGCATCTCAATTGCTCTCCTTCCCCCCCCCCCCCCCCCACAGTACAATTCACCACAGCAGCATATGGCGATTGTGGCGTGCCAGAATTTCTATATCGGGGCATTGTTGTGAGCCAATTGTACAATTTATTTTCTATTGTCAGCTTGGTACTTTGGCCAAAAGAAAAAAGGGGAAGAAAAAAAGAAAGAAAACTCTCCAGATAAAGCGACCGTCATCATCAATCTGGGTTCTTCGCTTTTGTACACCACATATTTCTACCCAAACCACCCTCCACCCCCCCCCCCCAAAAATTCTCCCAGCCAGAAAAGGATTCATTACCATACGACTCGGAAACATCGACTTCCTAAAACGACCAAGACGATCCTCAAGCGGAAAAACCTCCCTCCCACCACCGAAGCACACCCAACCTCACCAAGTACGTGTGGAGAGAAACTCTCTGAGGTTGTCATCACATGCTCATCATCAACTAGGGGAGACAGACAGACAGACAGACAGAGAGAGAGAGAGAGAGAGAGAGAGAGAGAGAGAGAGTATAGCAGAAAATCCCCAATCCTCTTCTCCTCTCCGAGGACGACCCCCCTCCCCCCCCCCCGGAATTTCCCAACCTCGGGCCTTACCTGCTTGTCCACGTATCCTAGCGCGCACCACCAAACTGACCCACGACTGGCTGCACCTGTCACTAGTCGTCTGGACCTGAGCATCCGCGCGCGGTGGTGGGGAAATGGCCATGCGCGCATTTAGCTCGTCGCCCACTTCCCTGTCCTCGCCTCCCGCGAGCTCCATCAGCAACCCAGCCTCGCCCTCCCACCTCAACCGGGGCCGAGCCAATATTGATATGGACGAGATTGTCGTCGACACTGCTGGTGGTCCACGGTTCGGCGTCATGGCTCCTCCACAACCTCCTCCTTCGGGTGTGCCCCTGACTGCCGCAGGTCTGCCCAGGAAGAAACCTGGCCGCAAGCCCGGAAGCACCCTCAAGCCAAAAGTGAACCCCGATGGCACCCCCTTCGTCGAACCTCCCAAGGCCCGCAGGCCTCGAAAGCCCAAGGATCCCAACGCCCCTCCACCTATCCAGCGCAAGCGGAAGGCTGCCACCCAGGACGGCGATGGGGCTGGTGCTGGTGCTGGTGCTGGTGCTGCCGGCGCCCACCACCACCAGCACCAGCAGCAGCAGCACCACCAGCAGCAGCAGCAGCAGCAGGCCGATGTGCCTCTGGCTGCTGCTGCCGCTGCTTCTCCTTCGACTGCGGCCGCCGCCTCTGCCATGGCCGCCGCCGCCGCCGCCGGCCTCCAGCCGACCAAGATTACCGAGCTGACCTCTATGCGCATGGACATAGACCCTCCTGCCCCGCGCGCGGCCG
This sequence comes from Cryphonectria carpinicola, assembly GCA_014849955.1. Taxonomy (NCBI): domain Eukaryota; kingdom Fungi; phylum Ascomycota; class Sordariomycetes; order Diaporthales; family Cryphonectriaceae; genus Cryphonectria; species Cryphonectria carpinicola. The sequence continues at coordinate 15,326 of JACWRQ010000329.1, read as the reverse complement.
CCGCCTCCGCGTCCACCTCCCCCATCCTCACCACCCACCACCAGAACCCGGCAAAGATGCCCAAGCGGGAGGGCATCATGTCCTTGCTGAACAACGACGACGACGACGACGACGACGACGGCGGTGGCGGCGGCGGCGGCGGCGGCGACCTGCCACCAGCACCAGCGTCTGCACCTGCACCCGCCGCCCCAGGTCGCCTGGCCTTCGACCCCGTGCGGTCCTCTAGTTACGACCCGGTCCGAGGGACCATGATCTCGCGTGATCCCTACGGCACTGGCGGCCTGTCGTCCCCTCGGGCGCCCAGCTCCATGCCGAACCGCGCGAGCGCCTCCCCCTCCATCTCCAGCCTGGTCGACCCACCGCCACTGGCCCCCAAGAAGGTCGTCTCTCCTACTCCTGCCCACGCCTCGTTCCAAGGCACCACCGCCGCCGCCGCCGCCGCCCAGCCCCGATTCCAGGAGCCGAGCTCCCTCCCTGCCTCGCCGGCCCAGCAGCCACGCAAGGAACTGCCATCGCTGTCTTCTGCTGCGGCCGCCGGCATGTCCAAACAGGCTGCGCCCGCCGACGCCAAGAGGTCTGCGGTCCCACAGATGCCACAGCCGCCCCAGGCAGCCGCCTCGCCAGGGAGGGCCCCCGTCGACAAGTCCATGGCGCCCCCTGCGACCGTGCCCGCTCCATCGTCCAAGAAGATCGCCGCCGTGCAGGCGCAGAACCGCAAGGAGAAGAAGGCCTCGTCTACGTCCTCTTCCCCCAAGATGGGCAGCCTGAAGAACGCACTGCCAGACGTCCCGCCCCTGCCAGGCACATCCAGCGACCGGTCCATCCTCGACTTCGGCAAGGCCGCCCCTGGCGAGGAGCTCGAGGCGCCCTCGATCGTCATCACCATCGACCTGAACGGCGAGTCCAACAAGTACATCAACTTCATGCGCCTCGCAGAGGAGAAGTACGGATGGGACGCCCTGCACCCCCGCCAGGCCGCCGACCGCGAGCGCAAGGCCCGCATCGCCGCAGCCTCGGCCGCTCTCGAGAGGCAGCAGTCCGGCCGCGACTCTGCCGAGGAGGAAGACCCAGACTTTAATACGGCCGCGAGTGACGACGAGAATTCCAACGTGGAGATGGGCGGCATGGGGAACAATGGTGGCCAGACGAGCGGTGCAGATGCAACCGCCCCCGAGAAACCCAAGCGCAAGAAGAGGAACTGGCGTGAGGATGAGTACGACAAGGGCGATGATTTCGTCGACGACTCGGAGATGTTGTGGGAGCAGGAGGCTGCCGCTGTCCAGGATGGTTTCTTCGTCTACAGCGGTCCACTAATCCCCGAGGTTCCGAATCCTCCTGCCAAGTATGTATATCCTATGACGGGGTCTTTTTTTTTTTCCTTTCCCTTCTTTCCCCTCCCTCCTCCCTCGCTCACTCAGTCTGTACTACTGTTGAATTTCATACTAACTACAAATTTCTCTCTCTCTCTCTCTGCAGCGAGGGCGCGCCCAAGCGAGGACGCGGAGGACGACGTGGCGGAGCCGCCGGCGCACGAGGAGGCCGGGGAGGTGCTGAAGGCGGTCGCAGCCGTGGTGGGGGACCTGGTTCCCGCGGCGGCACCACGGCTCGCAAGCCTCGCATCACAAAGGTCGAGAAACAGCGCATGGAGACGGAGAAGGCCGAGCGCGAAAACATGGCCAAAGCAGTCGCCTCCAAGTCAAGCAGCAATACCACCACCGCCGCCGCCGCCGCCACCACCACCACCAGCACTAGCAGCAACACGAGCAGTAACGCAGGCTCGTACGGTCTGATGCAAAGCCTGACAGGTCCCAGCGCGGCCGTCCCTTCCCTATCTGCCGGCCTCGGCGCAGGCCTCCTCGTCAATCAGTAGGATGGGTCGACGCAGGAATACCTCCATGTGGCCTAGGGGCCGGATAGGGGTGTCCACATGAACCAGAGAGAGAGAGAAAGAGAGAGCCGTTATAGGCCATCTCGGTTCTAGAGGAACAGCCGACTTTCTTTAATGTGTGCGATTTCGAGGACATCCTCATGACGGAATCATGCCCACCCCCGTTCGAGATGCTCTCGATCGGTACGGAAATGAAGTGAACGAACAGCACGAGAAGGAGTTGGGTCCGGAGTCACTCTACTCCACAGCTCGGACTGGTGAAGGCGATTTGGGTCGTCTCTCGAACGAGAAGGCCTGAAAGAGAAGAGACCCGGGCGTTTGACGAGGATTTTCTTATGAAAAGGACCTTTTTGGGGGGGGGGTGGGAGGGGGGCGAATTCTGTTCTGGGACTGCTCTTTTGTCTGCATGGGCGATGGAGAATTGCTGGCGTTCTTGTGAGGACATGAGTTTTTTTAATTTGTTTTTCCACTGTCACAACATTCACCGGTCGATCGACGGACAGCTGGAACGGGTAGTTTTTTTTCCCTTTTATCACGATATACAGGAGTAAGCGAGAGAACCAACCAAGGGGGGACGGGGGGCTTGGCGGCCAAAGCAGGCGTCGCTGGTGTAATTGTTTAATACTCGAGAACCGTTTCCTCTCAAGTGGAAGGGGGGTTTTTGTTTTGTTGAGGTTCTTGCAACAATGTGTCATGCCTGCCCTGTTTTTGCTGTGGTTGTATAGCAAGTTCCATGAGTCTAGGCAAAAATTTATTGTCTTTGAAAATTCACCTTTTGTGTCTTTGCTGAGTAGGTACTTTTTCGTTTCGACCGTCGTGATATATGATTGTTGACCTCGGATCTCATTATACTGCAACATTTCCTGCCGGAAGCGATCCTCTGCCTAAGAACAACCCGGCAACGCCCTGTTCCCGGCCGGCAGAGCCCACCCCTTCCCCCCCCCCTGCTTGCATCGTATGTGTGCAATGGGGAGGAGCTTTCCAGAGAGCTACCCATAGTATGTAGGTAGAACCCCAGCCCCACCCGCTCCAGCCCCTCAAGCCTCGTCTGGCGCGCATCAACTGGCATCCAATAAATCCGAGACCGACAGACAGGCTCTCCAAGGGCCGCGCATATAGCAGATTCCGCTGCTGCGTATGCACAAGCAGCTTTGTGCTGCCTTTGTGAGGGCTTCTTCACACCATCCCCTGTTCTAATTTTTTATTGGGGTTTTGTTGTTGTTGTTGTTGTTGTTCTCGTTGTTGTTCTGTGAAACAGCTAAATAGGCTGTGGCGGGGGTTCTTGTCTTCTTCTTTTTTTGTCTTTTCGCGTCGCGTTTTTTTATTATTCTCTCGACGGGGTTATCAATCATCAAGCCCACAGACCGGGCACAGCAGCCGTCTCCTGTACAAAACATACAAGGGGAGAAAGAAAGAAAAAAAAGTCACCTCGAACCGGACTCATCGAAACCCAAATCCGGTGTGCCACACGCACACAATTCTACTTCCCTGCCTTCACTCGAAACCAAATCAGACTTGCCCGCCTTTTACCAATCGAGAAGAGGGAACCCCCCCCCCCCCCCTTCTCCCCAAGGATAGTCACGATGGACGACACAGCACTCGAGACGATGCTGGTGCAGACGGCGCGGGAGATCTTCTCAGGCCCTGCTAGGGACGAGCTCTCCGTGAACAACGTGCGCAGGAAGGCGGAGGCGGAGAACGGGCTGGAGAGTGGTTTTTTTGGGTCGGCGGAGTGGAAGGGGAGGTCAAAGAATATCATCAAGGAAATAGTGGTACGTTTTCTACCGACTGGTGTCGCACGCGCGCGCGTGTGTGTGGAGAAGGAAGTAAGGGTCTTGTGAGCTTGGAGCTGACGTGCCGTATGATTTTTTTTTCTTTCTTTTCTTCACGTACAGGACCAGCTCAAGGCGGACGAGAAGGGAACAGCTGCGTCTTCACAGATTACGGCTCCCGAAGAAGAAGAGAAGATCCCTTCTAAGGCGAAGAGAGGACAGGGGAAGAACGGCACGAAGGCTGCCCCGAAGGCTACCCCGAAGAAGAAGGCGGCGCCGCCGCCGCCGAAGAAGAAAGCCGCGCCGAAGAAAGCCGCGCCGAACAAGAAGCAGCAAGGAAAACCGAAGGATGAGACCGATGAGTCGGAGCTGAGCGATTTGAGCGAGCCGAGCGCCGCTGACGGCGACGACGACGACGACGACGACGACGACAAGGAAGAGGAACACTCGGAAGTGGAGGTTAAGCCCAAGAAGAAGCAACAGCAGAAGAAAAATGGCGCGAAGGCTGCTGCTCCCAAGAAGACGGCGCCGAAGAAGGCCGCCCCGAAGAGAGAACAGCAGCAGAAGAAGAAGAAGAAGAAGAAGCAGGAGGGTACATCTGACGAGTCAGAGCTGAGTGAACTGAGCGAGTTGAGCCCGGACGAGGAGGACTACTCGGAAGAAGAGGTGAAGCCCAAGAAGCAGACCAAGCTGGCGGCACGCGGCCGTAAGCGCAAAGCTTCTTCTGACGACGAAGAAAAGGAGGAGGAGAATTCCCTCGAGGCGTCTGAGCCCAAGGCGAAGAAGGCCAAGCCTCAAGGGCGCAAGAACACGGCGGCAGACCTGGCCGACGATGGCGAGAAGGCCCCTGGAGCAGACAAGAAAGGCCCGTCACGCACTGCTGTGCCGAGTGAGAGTATCGAGGTGGGCGAGTCAATTATAGCCGCCAAGGACAAGGGTGATGACGAAAGCAGCTCTCTGTCCTCTGTCATGGATGACGAGCCTCCTCCATCCAAGAAGAAGCGCAAGTCGAACGAGCCGGAGCCCGCCCGGGCCGACAAGAAGGACGACGACGGCTCCTCCAGCGACCTGTCCTCGGTGGTTGACGACGAGCCCCCAGCAAAGGGCAAGCGCAGATCCAAAGGACCCGCGGCCAAGAAGGCGGCAGGCGGCTCCAAGGGACGCAAGGCCCCCGCGGAGGACCTGGCGCCTGACGACGCGGAGATCAAGAAGCTGCAAGGGCAGCTGGTCAAGTGCGGCGTCCGCAAGATCTGGGCCATCGAGCTCAAGAAGTTTGGGGGCGACGCCCGGGCCAAGATCCGGCACCTGCGCGATCTGCTGCGGGATGTCGGGATGGACGGGCGGTTCAGCGAGGCCAAGGCCAGGGAGATCAAGGAGAGGCGGGAGCTGGCCAAGGAGCTGGAGGCCGTGAACGAGATGAATGACCTGTGGGGCAGCACGGGCAGGGGACGGAGAGGGGCGGCGCCGAGGAAGAACCTGAAAGAGGAGAGTGAGGAGGACGACGATGACGATGATGATGACGACGAGGAAGCTGCGGAGGACGGCGGCGACGGGGCGGGAAAGAAAAAGGCCAAGACGAAACTTGGTCATGGCGGGGCCAAGGATGATGAGGATGAGGACAGTGATGTGCCCGAGGGCGGCGCGCGACGGCGAAATCCCAGGCCTGAGCTGGCGTTCTTGGGAGATGACGACAGTGACTCAGACTGATGAGGAGGACACGGTGATTGAATTTTTTTTTTTAATTTTTTCTTTTCTTTTGGAGGGGTCTGTGTGTGGTCAGATCACCATTGATTGATCGTTTAATGGAAGGTTAACGTAACGGATCCTCGGTGGATGAAGGACAGGGTGAGATGAGAGTCCTTGCTATGTCTAATCTAGCTTCCGTGTTCAGATGCGTGGATGTATCATAGTCCGAGCATTCAATTCCAAAAAATTATATCAACGAAGCGGCAGCATGAGCCCTTTGATTTTTCTCTCATACCATCTCCGTCCTGTTTCCCTTTTTTCCTCTTCTTTTTCCTTTCACCTCGCAGCATTCATCCTCTGTGCAATCAGGCTGAAGACAGCAACGGAGCCCATGAAGAGGACGACGTTGTAGAACTAGGCAGCAAAAAGAAAAGAAGAAGAAGAAAAAAGTGGCAGGTCAGCTTTGCGTTCTAAGTATTCCTCTCGACATGGCCTGGAGGGGGGCGAATGGGGAGAAGGGGGACGACAAACAGCTTTACGTGAGACCTCCCTCTCTTCGTCATCGGTCCTGGCTTCGATGAAGAGCCTCCGCAGGTTGGGAAAGTTGGCCTGTTCCAGATAGGACGAGAGGAAGTTTGGGTTAGCATGGTGTGGGAAATGGGTATTGTTTGTTTGTGTATGAGGGGGGTTGAGAGGACATACCATCTTGTTGCAAGGGGACGGACGTGTGGAGGGAGTGAGGTGAATGAGGCGAGCAGACAGATGTATGGTCTGTTGAAAGTCTATGACTGAGGCAGGTGGTTGTCTTTTGTCACATCATAGAGATGTTTGATTTTTTTATTTTTTTTTTTGTAACACACTTGTTCTCCCATCTTTTGAGCCGTTCATCAATCGACGTCTATTTAAGTATTCAGAGTTGCAAGTCATCAAGTCTCATGGGTTGAACTGAGTGGATCCCCCCTCTAAGCGCACCAGCGAATCAAAACACAGGAAACTAGAACGCCGGCGGCAAGGCCTTTGCTTGCGTAAGAAGGTAAGTAGTTTTCCAATTGAGCGCGCCAAAAAGTGATGTGACATTGGCATCATCACGTTTTTGTCCCCATCTGCAAAGCTTCACAAACAGCCGTGAGGCTCCAGCAGTGCACCATGATATTAAGAAGCTTAGCCCTGCGGCATGGTAAGAGATTCCCATACGTATTCGGCCACAAAAATGGTCTTGGGCAAAAACAGAGGAAGAAAAAAAACATCCACTGACCTTCTTTCCAAGGCCCAGGCCGCCAAGTCCTCGTCGCAGCACCTCCCAGAGCATCACCATCAGGCCTTCGCGCCCTCTCGACAGATGGACGTCGACCACCCCACCCAACAGCTTATGCTGAGCCTCCTCCTCCTCCAACAGCAACAACATCACCGAGCCACTCCACCGACCCAACAGACCCCTCCTCCACCTCCACACCAGCTGCCGATGCTGCCACCACCGAGCCCGCCGCGGCGGCACCCCTCTGGCAGGCGCCCACGGCCTCACCCATGGCCCTCTGGAACCGCCAGCGGCGCGTCCGCGTCGACAAGAGCATCGCCGAGAACTTTCGCCGGAGCGAGGCGGTCCAGGAGAAGATCGGAAAGCTGGGCTCCGAGGTGGAGCGGCGGTTCAACCCCTCTGGCCTCCTGCAGGACCCGCCGCGGCCCGAGGACGTGACGCTGGAGCTGCTGATGGCGTCGCAGTGCCACATGGGCCACCACGCCTCGCTGTGGAACCCGGCCAACCAGCGGTACATCTACGGCGTGCGGTCCGGCATCCACATCATCTCGCTCGAGGAGATCGCCGCCTCGCTGCGCCGCGCCGCCCGCGTCGTCGAGGAGGTCGCCTACATGGGCGGGCTGATGCTGTTCGTGGGCAACCGCAAGGGCCAGATGGAGGTCACGGCGCGGGCGGCCGAGCTGGCCGGCGCGTGCCACCTGTTCTCCAAGTGGGTGCCCGGCACCATCACCAACCGCGACCAGATCCTTGGCAGGGAGGAGCTCAAGGTCGTCGACGAGCGCGACCAGGCCCTGCCCGGCTTCGAGAGGCACCTCCTCGAGAGGCGCCCGCTCATGCCCGAGCTGGTGGTCGTGCTGAACCCGCTCGAGAACTACACCCTGCTGCACGAGTGTGCCCAGGAGAACATCCCTACTATTGGGCTGATCGATACGAACGCAGACCCAACGCAGGTGACCTATACCATCCCAGGAAACGATGACAGGTGAGTCTCCCCCCCCCCCCCTCTCTCTCTTTTCTTTTTCCCCCCCCCCTCACTCTCTTCTTTCTTCTTTTACATTTTTGCATGTTGTCTTGTCAGTCACTTTGTTGCTAATGTGCCCGGCCCGTTCTACAACCACAGTCTGAGATCTGTCAGCGTCATCGCTGGTGTGCTGGGCCGCGCGGGCGAGCGCGGACAGAAGAGGCGCCTTGCGGACGCTAACAGGGGCGTCTGTACATGGAGGAACCCGGCCGACATTGCGAGGTGGATGCGACAGAACGAGGCAGCCAAGATGGACAAGGCGGAGGTGGAAGGGAAGGATCCTGAGGGCAGAGGGGCTGTCAAGGGTGAGTTCAAGGGGGTCGAGGGTAATGATAGTGCTGTCAGCGCTGTCATGGAGCAGCTTCGGCTGTGATTGGGCTGAGGAGGGGGGCATTTGATTGTGAATGGGGCATGGCAAGAGGGGGTGGGGATAACAAAAAATATGAAAAGGAAAATTGTACTACTTGAGATGTACGAAAGCACCACTGGCAGGTGAAATATTCCAACAGTGACTGCGTCGAGGGGTGGGTTGAGCTGCTGAAACCGCCTTGCTGCTCTGGCATTCTCCACCATGCTGTGTGCTACAACATAGTAGTCGTGAAAACTAGACAACACACTTCATCTATTATATAGCGGGATTAAATTCTGACCGGTTCTGGCATCGATTCCCAAGTTGCCTGTATGTATACTTGAGCCGAACCCTAAAATTTGCAAAAGTCGAAGCGCATTCAACACACACTCTGTGTCCCTCTCTGAGCAAAAGGAGGGCCAAAAAGAAGAAAAAAAAGGAGAGAGAAAAAGAGACAAAGAAGAAGAAGAAGAAGAAGCAGAAGAAGAGGAGGACCGAAAAGGAAAAAAGAGAAAGAGATCAACATAGGAACAAAAGAAAAAGTGTAAGAAAAGAAAGGGGGAAAAGCATCTCTCCAAAAGCACAACAGAGCTCTACAAACCGTCTTGACGAGTATCAAACTGCCCAAGGCGGTCTTTGTCGGCTTCGCCACGACCACGGCTCAGACAGAGTGTCATGGTGCCGCAGAAGAATAATCCGGTCGTACATAACATGTCCACTGCATCTTATGCAGGGATCTGGAACGCCTCGCTCAGACAGTGCCGGCAAGGCTAATGCTTCCCGAAGACCGCATGAAATCCCAGTTCTCCAAAGGTCTCGCCATTCCAGGCCCACTAGGGCATAAGGAGTAATACGAGCATACGCGGTAAACCTGCCTCTTGTCTTTGCCCATGATGAGTCCAACAGGGGTCCGAGTATCGAGTGATTGAGGCTCCATAATAAGTCTACTCCCCTGAGGAATAGACAGAGTGACTCGGTGGGAACTGAGGCCATTGAGCGATCGAAGTCCCTCCCTGGGAAACTGGTCCTTCCTTCCTGCACTCACACCAACACACACCCTCTCTCTATCTTCCTCACTCCCCATCCTTTTTTATTTTATTTTTTTATTTTTAATTTTTAATCTTCTTCTTCTTCTTTCCTTCCTCTTTTCTTCCTTGTCTTGGCCCATGGTGAATATCTAGGAGCAACGTTTGCATCCTCTGCCATTGGGATATGAGCTAATATGAGAACGACGAAGGAGAAGACACAAGCAGGTAAGCAAGTGAGCGAAACGAAATTTTATGGAATGGCTACAGGAATACCAGGCAAGACGATCGAGCTTGAACAATGCGTGAAGACGTGGCGGGCCTAAACCTTGACAAGAACAAGAACAACACAAGAGCTGATGTTGATAACCAGGGCTAGGGCGGAGGCAAGGAGGACGCCCACCAAGCGGCGGGTGTTGGTGGGCAATGTAGGCGGTCAATATTGGCGGATAATGTCTTCACAGGGGCCTCTCTGTGAGCTAGAGAAGGCTGGCGAGTTGGTCAGATAGGACAACTCACGAGACCCAGCTCACAAGTCCTTGGGATCAGCGGTGCAGACTGATTACTTTTTTACTATCTCGGCCGTCCTCGTACGTGTTGGTCCCAGAAGGATCGAATCCTATCGTGGCTATTCTGCGTTCCCAATTTTGAAGCACGACCCAACAGCACAAGAAAAAGGCCCCCATATACAGTATACCTGAGTAATATTCGCTAGTTCTAGAGGACTATCTGCCAGAAAGGATTCCTTGTAATGGAAAGAAGAAGAAAAAAGAAGAAAAAAAGGCTCACTGACCTCGGGGGGCTTGTTAAATAAAAATTAATCCTTTTTTCTTCTTCTTCTTTCTTCTTAATTTTTATTAAGGATTGGGCACGAGTTATGGCTGTACGTCTGAAAACGGCATGCCAAGATGAATGCTGAGCTGAGGCTTTACCAATGTTTCAAAGCTCAGCCCAGGGGGTTGATGGTCCCCGGCCCCAGCGGCCAACGTTGGGACCAGGAAAAGAGTTGGACATATTATGCATAATAGGTATTGAGAAGGATGCGGTGTTGGCGCTAGGCTGGGTTCTATAAGTGGATTTCGCTTGTCAATGGCCCATAACCTGATGCATACTCTATACCTAATTTCGAGTTCACACCTTGTATGCCGGATGCCGCAAGCAGCTGCGTGCACTGCTAACGATCCTCCCCAAGAGATGGAACTCCCTGCCGATTAGGATCTTGGTTGCTGATGCACCTCAGTTTAAACAACCAACCGGCTTACATACAGCATCAGCTGAGTGGAGGCCTTCTTGGGCCAACAAATGCGGCCCTTGACACAGCTTACACCTTGACAGAGTCAGCCACGCTTGAGATATAAAAGTGCATGTAGGCCGTCACAGCTCTGTGCTTGATATTTCTCAATGACAGGTCCTTTTTTTTTTTTTTTTTTTGCCATCAGCCGGTCAAGAGAAAAGTAGCAGCAATAAACAACAAGTTTGCAGCAGACCACCGACTTCTTTTCTTCTTTCCTTCTTCACCCCCTTTTGAGCATTTCACCCCCATCTCGTACCTTTTTCTTAAGTGCGTTTCGCTACAAATTTTTATCTTCTTCACCATGCCTCGCCTATATTCCTGCCTCCTCGCCCTGTCCGCGGCGATTGCCGTGAATGCAGGGAAGCTGCAGGACCGCGCAGACAGCACATCGTGTCCTGGCGTTACCTACTCCGATGACACTACTTCGGCTTGCTGTGTCGCCGGCACTATTGCCCCAGTGTATCTTTCGGTCTGCGATGGCTGGCCGATCTGTGATGGCCCGGTATATCTCTCCTCCTAGGCATATATATATATATATATATATATAGAATATACAATATCACAGCTATGTCTAACATGTCTCTCTCCTCCAGACCACCACCACCACAACCTCCGAGCCTCTGTCCTGCGCGACCATGATCGCCTTCTCGGACGCCAACTACCTCTCCGAGGTGAGCGCCGCGGAGGCGAGCATGAAAGCCAGCGGCACAACATTCTGCACAACGGTCGGGGTTTCCGGCAACAGCTGCGAGGCCGCTCAGGCTACCGCCACCGGCGACTCCAGCACCACGACGACCAAGAAGGACAAGTCAACAGTGAGCAAGACGGCCACCAGCACCACGGCCAAGTCAACCAAGGACTCGTCCAAGACTACGGACGGCACCGCGAGCGGGACGGCTGGGTCGGAGAGCACCTCGACGAGCAGCGGCACCTCGACGAGCAGCAGCACCTCGAGCACCGCGACGCCCACGGGCGGTGCCGACGCGCTGGGCAAGGGGCTTGGCACTTGGGCTCTGGGAATGGTCGCTGCTGGGCCTGTCGTGGTGGCCGCGCTCATGTAATCGGGGACGCGGGGGTTTCTAGTTCTCTTGTGAAAACTAATGCATATTATGTCTATCTTGAAATTGATACCTGATTATACCTTTTTTTTTTTTCTTCACTTGTTTTTTCATAGTTGGAAGAAGATATCCCGGGGCATTAATTCTAGTTATGCATATCACTTAATAATTACTGCCACCTATTAGTAAACTTGCTGTCTCTTGTGGATTTTATTTCTGTTCCTAACTTGCTGAGATCCAAGGTTATTGATATAAGAAGTGTGGACGGATCCTTTTCAAACGAGAAGAGAGAGTTAAATACCTATTCATCATAGCAGAGCCTTTTTGACAGATGCATATGTTCTGGCACTGCGTTGACAAGCAATAAACAGCAGGCTAAACGGTGGTTGTAATTGAGCGTCATATTATTTATTATTTCCTTTGTTGCTCACGTAAGAAGAATCTCTTGAATTATTCAGTTGGGCTTGATATTAAGTGAAGAGGTGAGCATCGTATCTGGTCCCTAGATCGTATGTGCGGCCTATAATATCAAAAAGACTTGCACATCACCAAAGGGGCCGTCAAATAGATGAAAATTGTAAATAAAAAGAAAGGTTGTCTATCATCAGGTAAAGAAGCTGCCATCACTGCAGCGCAATCAACTTCCACTTTGGTCCTGCCTCCATCCACGCAGCCTCCTCGATCTCCGCATAGTTGACCCTTCTTGCCTTGCCGTCTACCCACCTGATCTGCAGGGCAATGACAATAGCCGGCAGGTCCAGGTCCAAGATCTGTCTCCTCGCCACAGCCACGAACTCGGCCCGGCCTTTGGCGTCACTAAACTCCCTCCACACGTCCGCGCTCATAAAGGTACCGTGGCCGACCTCGATGCCGTTGGCATCCCTGATGCTGGGTCGCTTGGCGGCTGCATATTCGGCAAAGGTGGCTCGTTCTTGTTTCTCCTCGGGGTCGAGGGGCACGTCGAAGCACGCCGTGCTCGCCCAGAAGAATATGAGGTGCTCATCCGGGAGGGTCCGGGCTTGCAAGACGTCTGCCACGGTCGGCAGGTGACGACGAACATGCTCGAGGGTGACTTCCCTGCGGATGTTATGGTTATCCAGCCAGGGAATGTTATGGTAAGGCGTCGATGGCTTCAGGACGCTCTCGTTGACTTGGATTCCGTTGATCATTTCGAGTCTCAGGGGGTCACCCTTGTGGATGAAACAGGAGATGACCGGGTACTCACTGGTGAACATTCATTCTGTTAGAAAACGACAATCCAAAGTTAGGGGAAGAGCGGGGTGGTTTCTTTCTTTCTTTCTTACGTTTCCAGTCTCTCATCACTAACTGACACGTTTGCCTCTCCTTCCCAGCCCATCCAAGACCAGGTGGGAAACTCGATGTTGGTCTTCAACGAGGTCATCTTCAAGGTACTCTTGGCGGACCGCCGCGTCGGCGTATGAAAAGAGGACCACGAGAGAGACAGCTCGAAGCGCGAGCGCGGGTGGCCCCAGTGGAAGGACTCGTCGCGGACCCGCTTCATGGCCACCATGATGCCGAGGAAGGCGTCGTGGACGTCGCCCGGAAAGCTGAGCTTGCGCATCGAGAAGTGCTGGACCAGCAGCCTGTACTTGTCCCAGAACTTCTTGGACGAGCTGGCGATGCGCGCCATCTTGCCGTCCAGGCTCCGCAGGTTGGTCGCGTTCAGCTGGAGGCCCTTGAACAGCTCGAAGCGGATGGGCGTGCGCAGCTCGGAGGACCCGGCGGGCGGGACGGGGTGCTCGAAGGAGGACTCCTCGCAAAAGTATGCGCCGTCGCAGGCCCAGAGGACCTGCTCCCTGGTGAAGATGAGATTCCGACGCGAGAGCGCCCGTTCCTGGAGCGTCCAGCCGCGGGTGTTCCACGTGCTTATGTCGGCGTCCTCGTCCCGGCGGTTGAAGAACTCGCCAAAGTACTTTGGGGAGGTCTTGCAGGTGGTGAGCAGAGACAAGCCGGGCGAGCCCTTCTCGGGGTTGGGCGGTACGACGACGACTTCTCGCTGCTGATAGGACCTCGTTCCTGGGCGGAGTCCAGCAAGCCCGGCGTCTGCGTCCTCACCAAAAGCGGCGACTATGGTGAGGAAAGCCGATCTGTAGATGTTTGCCACTAAGATGCATACAAGGATGTGGTGGTCAGCGCGACTTGAATAGATTATTGCAGGAAAAGAAAAAGGAAAAAAAAAAAAGGAAAAAAACCCCTTCCCCTTACAGTCCACTTACTATTGGCAACTTGTTTCGCCCTGTCATCGAGGTCAACTTGGGTTTTGCCTTGCATGATGCAGATGGCGTCGACCCAGAGAAAACGCAGACCTAATAATCTCGTCACGGTAATAGCGTCAAAGACCGTCCTGGGCAGGTCATCGTCGCGAATGGAGCCCTTTTCTCTCAGCCTTGGCTCGATCTCTGCGGAGAGCATGAGCTTTTGCTTCTGTCCCCAGACGTAGCTCAGTGCGGTGTAGGCCATTTCTGGATCAGACGGATCGAATTCGTCAACGAGACGGATGCACATGTTGTTCACGTCGATGAAACGGACGCGGAATGTACTGTAGAATGCAATATTTAGAATCACTTCTCAACACTAATGTAGATTGGAAGGATGATCAACCAAAGAAAAGGGAGTAATACTAATATCCCGTATTATGCTCAGACTCAGTCCCGCGACGATAACAGCTTATTCCGTGGGTAGATTCGCACAAGTCCACCCAGCGCCGAGGAAGATCCATGTTGAGCGTTGGCGGACGCATTCTTCCAAGAAACAACATGTCGTCTTCTGCTGTGGGCTGTTCCTGGACAGGATCGAGGAACCTGGAGGCTCCTACTCTGCAAGGCTGGACAACGTGGTCGAAATACGCGAGGGACTCCTCCGTGTCCGACCTGGAAGCTGTGATGGCCAGGCGGCGCATCTTGAAGTACGCCTCGTTCCAGCTCGACTCGATGTCCTCGGGGGAATCGGTAATGTGCCCATAGTGGGACGTGGGGTCTGCCCAGAACTGCACCTCGTCGCCTGTGGGGAGGGCGTTGTCGGGGGCATAGTAGCCACCCTGCTGGTGCACAACGTCAATGATGACGGCACAGAGCTCGCACTGCTCCGAGTCGCGCTGGATCCGCTCGAGGGAGCCCAGGTTCACCTTTCTGACCACGGGCGGCTCCCCTGGGCCTCTCCAGGTCCCGTCTGGGAGGACGCGGGGCCAGAACCCGACACCCCTCCTGATGTCCCGCTGGGCTCTGTGAACATCAGCGAGCGTTGGGGTCGCGAGGGCCGAGAATTCGATCTGGCTGCAGCGTGTGCAGAGCTTGGCAGGCTCCATGGATTTTATTGGTATGATTGATTGCGACTCTGCCTGGTTGTTGGTTCTCAGAACAACAAAAAGGTTGAGCAGGGCAGCAGAGGGGCATTGCGGGCAGAATTCGATCGTGAGTTCATAAGCTGTATTGAGGCTGGGTTTAGAATCCTCCACCTGCACGCATCAGGGTCAAGGGTTTCGAGAATCCTTCAGCTGAGAAAGGACTACCAGAATGCCAAATCAGGTCTATCAGCTTCTGTTTAGATATTTGTCTCTTCCAACAGCTGGCTGAAGATCATCCGAGTTGCTACAAGTTCCGGTCGAGTGTTTTGTTTTCAATTCTTGTGTCTTTAATACTACTTACTACTTACCTACTTTAACTCACTGAAGGCTCTCCTCGACAAGACTGGTCATTATATGGTGAGCCATTCTGTAAGTGAAGCAGCGAAGAAGAATAACAGACAGCAAATTAAACTTTTTCAGTAATTACATAAATAGTAGCTGGACAGTGACTGGGCAGACGACTACATGTATACACATATAGATCTCTAGGCTTCCAAAAAAAAAAAAAAAAAAAAAAAAAAAAAAAAAAAAAAACCAAAAAAAAAAAAAAAAAAACAAAAAAAAACAAAAAAACAAAACACAAACACACACAAACACTACAACGAAGCCCACCT
>JACWRQ010000328.1:0-36270 GCA_014849955.1 Cryphonectria carpinicola | reverse complement strand
TGGTGTTGTAATGATGGTGTGTCTGACTACGGATAGGTCCAACATTGTTTCAATTTAGGAAACGGAGAAGAACGGGTTGTGGGGGGGGGGGGGAGAAGAAGAGAGGGCTGCTTGAGCTCATCCAGTCCGTTCATGCAGCATTGTTGAGGTGGTAACTGCCGCCGATAAGGTATCGCTGGAGGGGGAAGGAAGGCGTGTCCAGCCTGCCAGCCTTACCTGCTGGGATAGTGCCTGTCTCAGCCTCTGACAGCCACACAACCTGAGCAGTGCCGCTAGTCACGCTAGTGCGCCTAAGCTGTAGGGCATGGCCCTCCCCCCCCTTGGTTACTCACCAAGTACTTTACTGCCCGCTTCTTTCGCCACAACAACAAACCTCACCTTCCATCCAATTCTGGTGTCTCTTTGGTAAGTTGGTCTTGCAGGCAGGCTACCGAGGGCCCTGCTTTGGTGGGCTACTACAGCTCATTTCTCTAGAAAGGGTGGTAGCAGTCCCTGACCTGTGAGGCAAACTACTATTTCCCCCAAAGGAGACTGGAGCCAGTAATAATTTGATAAACAAAGAGGTCGTCGACCTTGGACTAAAGACAGGAAGAACCATGAGGTTTATATATCCAGTCTTTCCATAAGACTTCCTCCTACCCCCCGCCTGAGAGTCTTCTTTTACATGATATAAATGTAGCTCAAGCCATAAACGAATTATGGAGATGGGAGAATGGTCATGGCCAAACATGGTAGTGGATCTGATTCCTGATTTGTGCCTAGATGGTTTGTTGTGGTTGCGCTTTGTTATACATTGTCAAAGACTAAATACTATATAGCATTCTAGTTTCAAGGCCAGGGCATTTGATGCATAGCCTGAAATTGTGACCCTGGCTTTATCCAAGGCTCACCTCACACCTCCAAGAAGCCCAGACGCCAGGTGTTCCAATACATCCGGAGATTTCCGCCGTTCCGACGCCCTTCGTTGCATGCCTCGCTCAGCCCCTCCGCCCCCCCCCTTGCCTGTCAGCTCTCTCCAACCTCCACAGTGGCTCATCTTGCACAGTGAGTCTTCTCGCTATTCATACATGTCTCAAGATTGATCGGCAGACTTGCTTTTGTCACATGTCATGTGCAGTTTAGATCCATAGAGCTATCCGCTTCCCCAGATCGGGAGAAGAAAGGTTCGAAAAGTGGATGTTATGTCGTGATGAACCGGTCTCGCCAGGGTGGCGCACGCGTCAGCTTCCCCCCCCCCCCCCCTCCCCCCGCCCTAGTATCATCGTAGTCGAATCCACGGGAAAAGCCGTTTGAAAGTAGAAAGAAAAGAAAAGGAATAGAAAAGGAATAGAAAAAAAAGAAGGGGGTAGAGTTCACCGGGTGTGGAAGTTGCCGGACTGTCAACCTCATGCCTGCATTAGCCTCTCAGATTCCGTGTGCTTGGCTGGATCCAGACCGAGAGATGGGCCCGCCCCAGAGAAGGGGGGGCGAAGAGGAGGACTGGACTGTGCGTAGAGTTATTGAGGCTTTATGCTGTGCATAATTTCCTTGGCCGTATGCTGCGGCCTGACGAAAAATCCTCTCTCTCTCTTCTCTTCTTAGTGCGTCTGTGCTTCACTCCCCGCGGTTACGATCCACAGTGGTGTCATGTAATCGCAGGTCCACCACCGCGTCGAAAACTTCTTCCATCGCTGTCCGGTGCTCTCGTTGCCTCGATGTGTCACTCCTATTCCGCTCGTCTGCAAAGGCCCGGACGCTCTGCAGTATGGGGGTGAAGCCTCGGTCGTTAGGAAGCCACCAGCGCATGATCGTCTCGTCTTCGAAAAGCTGCACCATGCGGGCTCGAAATGGTGCGGGGAAGATATAGCTAGAGCAGACCAGGATAGCAATTAGCACACATAGTTCATCCTCCACGGTTCGCTACTCTCGAGAGAATCGCTGTGTCGTGATTGGGCCATAATCCCCCCGCCGCCGTCCAATGAACACTTGTGAAACAAGACTAAACAGATTGACGCAGAAAACAAGGCTAAAACCAATACTTACCCGCAGTGCTCAAGATAAGCGAGCTTTTCCCTCAACCACGCATAACGGCGGGGGCTTTTCATGAGGTAAAGCGCAGCAATGGCGAGGGAAGGGTGAAGCATTGTGAGCAGGCCGCTGGGGATGGTCGTCCACTGCTCAGCTGCCTCGATGATATGGCAGATAGCCTCTGCATGTTGGGCCATGTCTTCGAGGATAGCTGAGGTGTTTGTTAGGAGGTCGCCTGCTATCTGTGTCATGTGCATCAGGCTCAGCGAGTGCCACTCGGTGAGCAGAACAGTGGTATGCGCTAGCGGTCCTTCGTATAGCGGCGCATCATCTGGGAAGTAGTGAAAGAGCCGAGTCTGGTCGCTTTGCGCGAGCGGCATGAAACGCCGAGAAGGATCTGTTAGTATGGGATCCAAGTGCTCTCTCCATTGCTTCAGCCGGAAAGAGAGCCTGCTGTGCTCAGCGCTGAACTCTTCGTCTGTGAGCTCGCCTGTCTTCCGTCTCGCGGTAATAAAACACATATCCATGGATAAGAGCCGTAGGTGACTCTCAGCGCCTTCACAGACCCACTCCAAGTTCCGGGGATCAATGGAGAGTTGTAGTTGGCATTGTGCACTGAGGCTCTCTTCCCATTGGCGTGGGAGGCTCGGTTCGATGCTGCCCATTGATGCCACGAAGATGTCGAAGCGCATATACCACACCAGCAGTATACGGCCGACAGGTGTCTGAGGGATCGTGTCAACTTGGAATAAGTTTTTAAGAATGGCGAGTGCCGCTTTCTGGTGGCCCATCAGATTGACCCAGTCACCAAAATACTCCTAATATTCTTGCGTTAGGTTATTCTTCTTACCCAACAAAACATGCACTAAGCACAAGAGAGAAGAATGTGGGGGGGGGGGGGTTTGGTTGGTGAGATCAACAACACACCTCGATGGTAGCCAATTGGAAAATTGTCAAAAGGGTTGCCAGGTCATGTTTGGCATCCCTCTTCTTCAGGAAGCCGAGCAGCAGCGTTACGGCATGAGTATAATACTTGAGGAAGTCTTCAAGTTTGCCGTTCGGATCCCTGAGTGTTCGTTGGTATTCGGAGAAGCCAACTACGGCGTTGAGCAAAGCCTCGTGTCGAAGTGCCAGGTTCAGGAACGTGGTCTGGAAGAAGTTACTGAAGTCTTTATGGACGCCATAGTTCCAGTGGGTGATGTTTGCTCTGAAATAGTCGAGCGCCGCGCGAAGATCGTTGGGGAGATGCGACCAGTCTGGCTCGACCGTTGATAAAAAGTCAGGTATCGAAGAGCTGGTAGGGGTGGAAGTGACTGAAGTGCAGTTGGAAACAATCGGGGACGGGCTCTGGAAATCGTCTAGCGAAGGTGTCTCTGAAGACTGTCGAGTGCGGTTGATCATCCGCTGCTTCAAGCTCAACGATGAACTGGTGTTGATGCGTCGAAGGCTCCTCTTGGGCTGAGCAGGCTGTTGGGAGGTGTTCACGGGTATCTCGTAGTCCTCGTCGGGTATAGGGGTCAGGCCAGAATCGTCTGTATCTTCCTCCTCCTCACTGGGCCCAACATTCTTTGCGTCTTGTGACGAAGCGGACTTGCTGAGGGGTGTTGGGTCCGGATAAACGCAATCTCTCTTTCCCTTCCGACATCGCTCACATGTCGGCCGTGCCTCATCACACTTGACCCGCCGGCTGCGACAAGTAAAGCACCCACTTCGCGTTCGACGGTGCTTGATATGATCTGGGGCTGGTGCTGACTTGCGCCTGTGTCGCGAGCTGGAGCTCTTGGGCGTCTGATAGTCGACGAGATGTTCCGATAGTCCACTGTAGTACAGCGCACTCTGTGAGGGATCTGATGTGATGTTCTCAACGAGGTTGGGAGTGCTCGAGGAAGATCCTGAGGGAGTCGTGGCCTGTTGATAGGGCCCAGGATTGCTGCCAGAACCAGGCCTGGAGGGCAGAAAGTTGTAGTATTCACTCATGACTAAATTCCTAAGCGAAGACTGCCGTTTGGAATCGCTCTTATTCGTGAATAGATTCGTCCAGAAGATAGCTGACGTCGTCGGAGGTGAAAAGAAGAAGAAGAAGAAGAAGAGGAAGAAAAAGAAGAAGAACGCTGCTGTTCTCTAGCAAGCTGGAC
Organism: Cryphonectria carpinicola; assembly: GCA_014849955.1. Classification (NCBI taxonomy): domain Eukaryota; kingdom Fungi; phylum Ascomycota; class Sordariomycetes; order Diaporthales; family Cryphonectriaceae; genus Cryphonectria; species Cryphonectria carpinicola. The sequence goes on along the minus strand of JACWRQ010000328.1, from coordinate 32,128 downwards.
ATGAATTAGAATAGGTGATTATCGTGACATTGGGTCGTAAAGTTGCCAGTCGGGCAGATGAGCAGCCACAGCTGGCCTTGTATTCAGGCTGAAGAGGTTCGTCTTCTGAGGGAAAAGGTGCATGTGACGATGTGGGTTACCATGAAAAAGAAAAGTGTCAGTCTGAGGGGAGGGAGGTCGGGGTTGCGGGTCCGAAGTGGCCGTCAGTGCCCTTGAAATGTACGGCGTCGAGGGGACCTTCGCAGAACCTGTTGGATATGGCGCTTGCCAGGATCCTCAGCAGCTCGACTGTACCACCGGGTCGTTGCGCTCAGGCTCTCGATCTGCTGGTCAAGCATTTTTGGGACATCTCGAGGTGTGCTCAGGATCTTGTCTTATGTCAAGGAGGAAGTGTGGTGAGGGGCCCAGGCCTTCGTCGATGTGATATCAGCCTGTCTGCGGGGCTTGCGTACCGAATAGGGATGCCCTCCGGCTCGACCTTCTTTCCCCGGAGGATTACGCAGTACGGGAGGGCTGCTGCAAGGAAGTGAAAACTTGAGATCAGGCGGGTCCTCTACACCATTTAGTAGCCCAACGGGATGACCCCAGCGGCTACAAATGTCAGCTGTATAAGCCCCAGCTGGTGTGGTAGCAGATCGTCACAATGCTGGTCGATTTACTGTTCTGCCAACATTTGGCTCGATCTTACCAAGATGCAGAAGACTGGATTTGGGAAAAGTGAATCATACCTGGACAAAGATGGATGTAGTCTCAAGCCTCGAGAGGAGCAAGGGCTCCCACCCTGGCAGATAGCGGAAGAGTCCCAGGCTATAGGATACTATAATACTCGTCGTTCCCGTGAGCTGTAGGGAAGAAGAAGAAGGAAAAAAAAAAAAAACCAACCAAATGAATATAAAAGCATGTGTACGGACCGTAGTGTTGCAATTCGCTGCCAGTGCAAGGCTCAGTGAGATTGTAGGAGTTTTGAAGACACGGCACAAGTCTTGCAACCTCCACAGCGCTGTCTGAGGTCTCGAAAGGACTTTTTTCGGTCCAATCACCCGAATGCTCTTCAAGTCGATGAGGCGTTCTCTGCGGGACTTGGCGTTCAATATTCAGGAAGGGACAGCTTCGGTGCGATCAAGCCAGACACGAAGAAGACCGCGTAAGCTTAGTCTGTACAGGTCCGAGACTGTCGTATCTGTCTCTGGGGACATATAAAAAGGAATGAGACGATTCGAGTCAGTGTGGTGGAGAGAAAGAGGGCTCTGTGGTGGTCAACAAAGGTGGCAGCACAATCTCTAGCAAACGGACATTACAGCCACGAGATACGGCGCTGGATGACTCGGAGACCACAGTGAAAGTCGAGGCGGCGACAGGTTGTGACGACAGGAATTCTCCCGGACTTATGACGATACCCATGACCTTGTCTATTCCATCGTGGGGTAGAAATAGCTGTGGGCTTCAGGGATGACCGGGTTCGTGAAGGTCTGCAAACACTGTACAGTACAGGGTCAGCACGAGGACCTGGAATCTGTATTGGCCGAGGCCTCCACACTGTGATTAAGGTTGTTCAGGTACATAGGACGTATCGCCTGCCGTTGCAGATCGGCCTCGAGTCTTTAGCAGGGCACACAGCCTAAGCTTGAATATCGAGGTTTTTGGAGCGGACCACGGCTTTGCTGGCCCAGTGTTAATGATCTACTCCAGGGAAAGGAACAAATATGCGCGCGTCGTCCCAAGGGAAGGAGGTCATATAGACGATGCCAGTTTATGTGAGTGAATATTTAGGCTTGTACACCCGGGGAGGAGCAGCAGCACGTAGTGAAGCCAAACATGTGTCGCAGCTTGGGAGAAGGTTGTACTTGGGGATGTTATTAATGTCGAGTGATGTCAATGCCATGAACCCAGGAGGAATTTCGGAACAGCATGGCAGAGAGTATGGCTCGGCGCTTTGTGAAGACAGTGGCCAGGGATGAAGGCGCGCAGCATGGCTTGCCGGGCCACCAATGACCTGTTGGCCGCGCGAGTGTCTGTACTACTGTACGTATCGACCATCGTAATATCGAGATCACAGTGCGTCCATCAAAAAGGCCATCATCCCTGGGGGGTGGGGATCTACTATGGTACTGAAATGACATGCCGGGGCGGCTGAAGGCGTGACTTGGATCCTTGCGGCCCGGTCCACGAGCGTACGTAAAACCTAGAGGGGTCCTCGAGCGGGAACCATTCCTGTCATCTTGTCGTGTTGAATGGTGTGCTGGAGTGGGACCCGCGCACCCTGTCACGGAGATATGGGTAAGCACTCTGAGGCGATGCCGGAGCCGACGCCATCACAATAACAGCCTCTTGCCTCCACAAAGCTGGCCGGCCAGGACACTATCGCCCGCCCTGCCTCGTCGCCCATCATGATGATGTGGTCTAGATGCTGCAAGGAGTCACGCCGGCCTTCCCGAGGTCCCAGAGTCTGTCTTGTCGTGTGTGTGTGCGTGTGTGTGTGTGTGTGTGTGTGTGTGTTTGTGTGTTGGGAAGCCCACCGCGCAGCCGCCCGTTTCATGGCGATGGCGAGAGCGAGACACCGCCACGCCTGGAGCTCACGGAAAGTAGATGTGGCCAAGACCAGGGCAGTCAGTAGCTACACATCCTGGTCATATCCAGTGTGTAGAGTTCAGAAGCCGGATCCTTTGCCAAGGAAGAAAGGGGCGCCTGGCCATCTCTCCCTCCCTAGCACCACCTCCAGGGCCATCCCCAAAGGTCCTTTGGGCCCAGTCGCACGCGATGAGACGTGGGTCATTAAAGCGTGGTTGATATAGGTTTATCGGCTCCTGACACTTATAGGATGTCTCATGAATTTCCCGAGGAGGAGGGCCATATTTGTTGGGATATTAGAGAGAAAGAGCTGGAGCTCAACTCAGAGGAGCAGCAGCTGTCGTCAAGGCCGTCTCTCGTATGGCGATTGGCACCGCCGACAGGGTCCCTTTGGCCCTGGACCCCTGGATGGAAAAGGAAAGACCATGTCGAAGGACGTGATGGTGGTGTTGTCGGTACCATAGTGTGGGCAAGGCATAGTGCTGTAGGATGAAGAGAAGGCAGAGGGGCCTCCCACGCAGGGACCGGAATGCGACGTGGGCGCGTGGACTCAAGCCTCTGGAGTATGTTTAGCGAGGGGTCAAGTTGGGACGAATCAGTCAAGGGCCTCCCAGGCCTGGACACGCTTTCGGACGACTGTGGAGTCCTCTGTCGACGGGGGCTGGGATTTTTTTGTGGGCGGGGGCAAGGCTGGCCATGTCGACTGGCTCGTGTCGAGTGGGTTGTCAGAGGTTGTCGACAGCGAAGAAAGGACCTTGCTCTAGCATGCGATGTGGTTACCAAGTTCGTTCCAGAAAGGGCAACGGTCGTTCTCGGTGCTGGAGCCAAACCCTCTCTGCTGGGACCTGGAACCTGGATCTGGAACCTGGCAGCCTGGGTTCATAGACCTTGTGTGGGGCATGGCAGGAACCTAGATACCTGCACCTGCACCTGCCGCAGCGAGTGCGATGAGTTAGTTCAGTGCAAGTTAGTACGAATTCGTACCGTGCCCCTTCCATGTATATTGCCCTGTACCAAGGCTACATGATGATCGACGCCCCAGTCAGCGGCGCCCCGGAGCTAACCGGCGGCTTTTGATTGGCTGTGTATGACATGGGTGGATCCCGTTAGTAGTTCTCGACGACTTCCCCCTCAGTATGTAATAATCCCGGCACGCTGGCACCTGCTGGGAAGTAGCCAAGCAGGCTCGGTCTTGCCCTCCCCCCCCCCCTCCTCCTTGCTCCCCTCTTCCCCTACACCATTACGCAGACCCGAGCTTTGCAACTATCCTCGTCCCTCTTTATTTCTCCAGCCCATGGACGATCTGGATAGAAAGAAGAAAAATTCTTTTGCTCTCAAAGGACCACTGCAATTCCGCAAGGGGTCAACGCCTGTGGGGTTTTTGCAATCTTGCTGACGACGTTGGACATCACACGAAGATGCCTTCGCACCCCCTTTAATTTCTCTCTCTCTCTCTCTCTCTCTCTCTCTCTCTCTCTCTCTCTGTCTCTCTCTGTCTCTTCTTGCTCATTTTGCCTGCCCGTTCTTGAAGCGCCTTGAGTCTCATGGCCACAATACCTAGGATCTGGCGCCTTCATCTGGGGCCTGGATTTGGATCTGGACCTGGCTCTGGGCCTGGCATGCATCCCTGGAGGACGGCATCCTGTCATTCCTGCGGCTGACCGGATGCCTCTTACAGGAATCCTCCTTCTCAGTCGAGCGATAACGTTGCCTTCATCCGAAGAGTCTAGTGTCGTCTCATCATTAACGATCGTCGACACACACGCGAACGCACGCACACACACACACACACACATACACAACACATCAGACGAACTCATCATGACCTAGCGCCTGGATCACACACCCCTCTCTTCCTCGCTCCAGCCCGATCGGGTCCAGTCGATCCCAACTTCTGAGCTGGAGACCATGACCGAGCTTTCGCCGCGGCTTATGCTGGTGATGATGGAGGGGCACGGTGCTGCGTGACGTGACTCTCTATTGCAATATGCATGGCCGGCTACGAGGGATTTTATGAAGCACATGGTTCCTCCTATGCGCCCTTCCGGCTCTGTAGAGACGGACTGCCGGGTCCCTCGAGAAGATCCTGCAAGAAAGGTTTGAGATGCCCTAATCACCGCCGCTACCGCCGAGGCCTCTCAACGGATCTTGACCATTAAGAAACCATCATCCATGTCATTACAGACTCTGCAACAGAGAATGATATTCGACTTCGATATACGGTATTCAGCTGGCCTCGGGGCCTGTCGGAAACTGTACATTTGCATGTACAGTACTATGACCAACTGCTCCAGGGACCACTTCCGATCCGATCCTAGTAAATCGTACGATACCTGCAGATCTGGCAGCCATTGGCGTGGCGTCAATTAGCCTGTATGGTCACGGCGGGGGAGCACCACACGCTCTCTGTGGCAAGATCTGGAATCCAAGGGTAGGTACGTCAACATCTGACAGATGATCTGCAAGACACACACACACAGAGAGAGAGAGAGAGAGAACTTCATACGCGGTTTCTCCTTGTGCTGACATCGTATCCTAGTCTCATACTATCCACCATAGTAGGTCATGATCAACGACGATCTTTGATCTGCGTGGTGACTACCACCCACGCAGCTGGTACTGCGTAGGTGACCAGGCTGCCATGGTCGTCGACGACAGAATACTGACGAGTGCTTACATAGTATTACGGCAACTTGTGTGTGTGTGTGTGTGTGTAGATGCCCGACTGCTGTATGCCTTCGTCCTGGGCACCAACTGTAATAGTACATAATATGGGGCTCAGGGTGACAATGCGGCCCGCAGTGCAGGAATATCGGGCTCACCTGCATTGGTGTATGGCTACCTGACTAGCACCGCTGTTGGCCAGAAAAGGCGTCGCACCTCAGCAGTCGCGTTCCTTTTCTCATGGGTGGCAAATGGGAATTGGTGATCAGGACGTGTGTGCCATGCAGGAGCCATTGCATATTGTAATACCTTGGACTGAAATTTCCGTCAATCAGCAGCTCTTGTTTACACATTTGTGAAGGGCCCTTTTGATCTTTTGCTTTTGCGCTTCTGACACAACAACATGGGGCGTGGAAACCAGTCCTGTCGACCGTGTCTCAGTCGGGCCTCAACGATATTGCTCCCATGACCTCACGCATCCCGACGGTGGCGACAGGTTCTGCATCCAAGTCATACAAAAGTGGATGTGATATCCGTACTGGGAACAGGACATGGGTTTAGCCGCCCAGCATTATCATTCTGCGTTTTGACGCATGGGCCGGGGAACCTATCGGGATAGGACCAAATGAGCGAGCGCATCGGTACTTCTTTCAAAGTCTCCGGGTGAATCAAGTCTCACTGCACGCCGTCAAGGCCCCATGTTTCAGCTAATTACCTGACTTGTCTTTGATGCAGTACAAAAGTGCAGACCACCGTCACTTAACATATTCACACTAGAGCACGATCCTAGAAAGAACCGTGTAGATACTGTGTGTGCCCGTGGTGGGCATTGCTAGAACCCCCCCTCCCCCCTACAGAAGAATGATCTCATCAAAACATCGCAGCGCCGCATATTTTTACCCAAGAACAGCTCATAGCTACGTTACATTCATATGAATTTGCTATTTCAGTCTCACATAGTCACTTATCTTCATTGGGGAGGACAGTAAGAAAGTAGTTATATCACAAACTAGGAAGACGGATTTATCACCGGACAGCAACTCAAGACCACCGCATCACCAGAAGTTTCAAGCTGAATGACTGACCGGTCTCTATCTGCATGTTATGTCCCAAGATGAGACATGACTGCAACGCCAAGATCCAACCCATGTGGGATGCCGACGTACGTACTATATTCTTAGTACATAGCAGCCCAATGCAGATCAGAAGAGCAGAAGAGCAGAAGAAAAAGTCAATGTGACCATACTTCAGATGGAAGGTACCGTTTTTCTCTCTCCTACAAGGTTATGACTGTATTTGCCAGACGGGAGAAGGGGGGGGGGAGGGGAGGAAGAGAAAAAAACTTGAAGTAGTATGTATGCTGGGGGAGACCAATGCATAGCTGCGTCTTGTTGAAGTTGCTTTTCCAATGCAGCTAGAACCCTTTAGGTACACGATGTCTGGCCTGAAAAGTTTCAAGAATTCCACTAATCACCCCAGAGCACTATATCGTACCAAAAGAATCGAACCTCAATCCCTACATATATGTGCAGAAGAAGGTTAAAGATCCAGATATTTGTAGAAATTATAGGCAGCCTCAGTGGGCAGTACCACGGTAGGTTCCGCCTTGGGAATCTGGGGAAAAGGGAAGAGGGATCTTATCTTATCCAGATCTTATCTTGATGACCCTCTTACATAGTACAAAAGGAAATAAATACTTGATATATACTTGATACCTTGAAGAAGAATGCCATGATGCCAAACATGCACATCTGAATTATTTTACCGTATTCCAAGAAAAATTGCCGTCAGACCATAACAAACCACACATCCTTGGTTCCCGGATCGGCATGCATCGGACTACCCACTTTGCTTTTACACACACACACACACACACGCACGCACACATATAACGCACACCCACATAAGATAGGGACACACACTAGGCACAGAATTCGCTTGATTTTCCGGCGCCCCGGTAAGCTGACTGACTCGCGATGGTGCCTCTCTGCTCAGGAGAAGGGGGGATAACAAGTGATGGAAAGGTTACTTTGGGCACATACAAGAAGTACCCTACAGCAGGTGGTCGTATCGCGCAGTGTAATGGATGGATGGATTTGTGGACCACAGGACCATCAAGTGAGACAAAAGTAAGTGGGCCTGGTCCTCTTCTCTCGCTTTCTCGCTCTGTTTTGTCCTTGTTTTCTTCTCTTTCCCATCTCCCTCCCCATCATCTCTTTTGCCCCCCCCCCGTCTTCTCTTCTTTAGTCTCCAGTGCTCCAATTACCCTCCATTGGGAAGAGAGGTTCGTAAGCAGCCACAGTGATGGGTAAGTTTGAATGGGCAGAGGCCGGTGATAGCCCCCAACTTCCCCTTTCCTTCTTTCCTTCTTCTTCTCTTCTTGCTGCTCCTACTACCATGCTGTCCATTGAGATGCCCGACCAAACAAGCTTTTGAGACCGCCCCTTCCCTGCCCCCCCCCCCGGTCGTCACGGGAAAGACGGTCCTGTCGCCGAGTTGATGATCTATTCCGGCATGGATGATACCCATCTCCACATCACGACATGAGACGCGGACCCTGAAGGAGGAGAGGGCGGGGGGGGGGGAGGGATGAATTACTGGAATGTGTGCAAATGTGAAAGAACGGCCTGGGCGCTTACAGCGGAATCCGTACAGTAATTCGAAGTCGCTGCCGTCCACCACCGGGGGGGCCGTCTCTCTCAAGCGCCTCACTCGGGTTGCCTCTTTTGCTACCATGTCCTATTTTCCCACTACTTACCTCTGTTTCTAGTTTGCAGCCCCATCAGCAACCTTCCCTCCCCCCCCCCTCTCCTCTCTCCACCCAGATACGCCTGGCCTATCGACACATGTGTGATGACAATTGCTGTGATCGGCTGGGCCGCTTCCGCTGTGGATTCCTGGCTTGTCTGACGGCAGGCCAGGCGGCTTCTTTGCTGTCAGCACCGACTCGTCTTTGACTTCTTTCTGGTCCTGTCCTCGTGCCACCATCGCGCGCCATTTAGGCTTTCTTCGTTGCCCTCGTGGGCCGCCGTAGCATTGCTTCTTTTTTCTGTGACACCAGTATCTTTCCTTTGCCCTCCCGCCTCCCCGTCCTTTTTAGACAAGCCTTCTCTTCCGTGCTGTCCAGCCATCTCAGTCATTTGGAACGCCACTGTACCGAGAAAAGGAAAAAGCAATGCCTATCACATACATTTTTTTTAATTTCTTTTTTATATTTTTTATAAACCCCCCCCCCCCACCCCGAATTGTCAAAGAAAAGCATGCCACACAATTCTGTCACAGTTTGTGTGCCTACTGGCGCCGTTGCATGTTAGTTTTCCCCACCAGTGTGGGTTGTTTCCTGTTGATCAGGTACAGATAAGGTGGAGAGAGATTGTAATATAATACAATGTAATACCGCACACAGTACATCCATATTTTCATTTTACGCAGCCGGGCACCGGAAAGGCAATCCATGGGACAACAACCCCTGCGGCGCATCAGGTGCGGTTGTAGGTCAAGTGGGGGGGGCGTTGGAGGGAGAGAGGAGACGCGCCAGGGCCTTGGGCCTTGTCCAGTGAATGTCGTTCGATGCGTGCAGTCCCGCACCCCGCATGGGACGTTCCTACTATCTCGATACGGTTTCACCTTGATGCGGCGAGGCGGCTATGGTGACACCAGCTTGCTTGATATGGGACAGGAAGGGAAAAGGGGGGGGGGGAAATAAAATAAAAAAATAAAATAAAAACAGGGCAGAGAGCAGCGCAGAGGCCACATGTATCTTTGGACTCCGCAAGTCATCGGAGAATGGATCGGCGGAAAAAGGAGGAGCAGGAGGAGGAAGAGGAGAAGGGATTACACTGTACTTCCAAGGACAGAGGCAGTGTCCACACCTTTTTTTTCTCTTCTTCTTTCTCTCTCCTTTCTCTCTCTCTCTCTCTCTTCCCTCCCCCCCCCCCTCTTCTTCCTTTTCTTCTTTCTAGGTCTCGGGTGGATTTTCTTCTAGCCTGTGGATACTGTGTTAAGTTACCTCCCGGCTATCGCTTATGGGAATTGTTGTTCTGACAAGCCATCATCGGCAAGGGGGCCGTGGAATTTACCTTTGGCCGATTTGACAGGACAGGCCATCATCGAGCACAAATGATACATCGGAACAAGGGAGACGGACAGACAGGGAGATAGGGCGACCCACACAAAGGGGGGGGGCGGGGGAGAGAGAGCACAAGCCATTACGAGAGGCAATGGAAAAATAAGAATACTGATGATACCCAATCAGTAATATAACGACTACTATAGTACCATTTTTATTTTAGTTTTAAGAGTTAACTGATATACAATACTCTAGGGGAGAGAGTGCGGAGAAAGGGCAAGGTCTCGCCCGGTCTGGGGAGCAATCTTCAGAGACCAGAGTTAGCTGGGAAATCACTTTTCCTTTTTGTCCTCTTTTCTTTTTTACCATAGTATAACCGTAATTCAAGGGTGATGGGGTCGTTATGGGGCGTGTCTCAACACATATCCCTGGACTCATAGCAAGCCACAGTGGACCTCTTTTCTCTCTCTTTATTTTTTATTTTTATTTTTATTTTATTCAATTTTTATTTTTTTAAAAGACATGCCACTCTGTTAGCTCAGCACGCACTCAAACTTGGTCCCCGACACCCGACTCACCTTTTCCCCTCCTTCTTCTCTCTCACTTATCACACGTTATGGGACGTGCTCCGTGATCCGACCAGGCGGTGTTGTTTATTTCCATGTCTCCCCAGGCTTACTCAGCTGCACGTATTACGTACTCGAATCGGGACTCGTGATGGGAAGCATTTTCGAGATTGGTGTTTGATGAGAGCTGATTTCTTTCTTTCCTTCTTTTTTTTCTTCTCTTTTCAGCTGGGGATGCGGTCTCCCGAAGAAAGAAGAAGAAAAGAAAGAAAAAGGGGCCATGTTGATTTTAATTCTGTGTCCTTGGGCTGCTGACACACGCGAGCACGGGCAAAAGAAGCAGCGTAGGAAGAGCGAGCTGCGAAACACCACAACTCCTTTTCGTGTCGCAAGACGGAACTCCTGACAGCTCAAAGCTCACACACCAACCAACCTTGTCATCATTCATCCAAGTCGTAGAGAGTTCAAAATTCTTTTTTTGCACACACATACAGATTTAAAAAAGAACAAAAAAAAAAAAAACCAAAGAATCAAGTCCCCCAACAAAAAGAAAAAGAGAGAGAGAAAAGTTTCAACCCTACATGCCTCAACCAAGCTGATTTCAGAACATTGAAACGCCCGCTGCACATTGAACATTCCCCTCCAAGAACGATGGACGCCCTGATCAGCGTCCACAACACCACCACCGGCCCAGGAGCCGGACGGCCTGCCCTCCCCACCGACCCAGGCTCCATCTTCGTCCTCATCATCACCCTCCTCGTCTTCTTTGGGCCCCTCTTCGTGCTCTTCCCGCCCTTCCCGCCGTCCAAGAGCGATGCCCTGGCCGAGACGCACAACAGGCTCGGCCTTGAGCCCGCCAGGTCCAACCTGACAAACAAGAACAAGAACACGAAGAATAAGAAGGGAGACCTTGGAACAGAGGCGGCGCAGGGTGGCGGTGGTGCCGGCAGCAGCAGCAGCAGCAGCGGCAGCGGTAGCAGCATCACCTCCCTCTTTGTCTACCCCGTCGAGCCCTGCAGCGGCGTCGAGCTCGCCCGCGCAAGGCTCACCCCCGCAGGCCTCGAGTTCGACCGCCTCTTCCACCTCGCCCAGCTCCGCAGCCCCTTTCCCGTGTCCACCACCTCTGCCGGCGACGATGACGCCTCCTCTTCTGCGCGCCGCCACACGTGGGAGCCCATCACCCCCTCCCAGTTCCCCCTCCTCTCCACCGTCGAGGTCGAGCTGTGGCGCCCGGACCTGGCCAAGATCAAGGGCTTCCGCGACGTCACCGCCGGCTCCTCCAACGAGGTCTTCCTCGTCCTGCGGTTCCCCTGGCGCGCCGAGGGCCTGTGGAGGGGCCTGTGGGACGTGTTTGCCGCCAAGTGCAGCCGCGGCTGGAGGGCGCTGCCCGTCATGGAGGTGGTGCTGCCCGTGGCGCGGCCGTGCGCTGGCGAGATTGCCGAGAAAGGCTATGTCTCTGAGGAGGTGAGGTTGTCGGGGCGGAAGGGGGAGGAGAGAGAAGACGTCACGGCCTTGAATATGGGGCGTGAGTTGCCTGAGGAGCTGAGGCTGTACTTGGGCGTGAGCAACAAGTTGGCGCTGTTTAGAGTCGACCCGGTAGGATCGAGGGAACATCCGATTCATGTCACAAACCTGGCCAGTCTGCAGGATCTGGAGTCACAGGCGGCCAAGAAGGAGAAGGTGGCAGAGTCGAGCCTCCTGGAGCAATCCCGGGCCAACATATTCGGTAAGCTGTGCTCTTTGACGATCGATTACTTCATGGAACGAGAGGGACTAAATCGTGTATCACAGTGTCTGGACTGCCCCCTTGCGATGAGCACGGCTGGAAGAGGATCAAGGTCAAGCCAGAGGGCTCACAAGAGCTGCATGAGGCTGTGTTCCAAGTCTCGAGTCGGGTAAACAGGTAAGATTATTTGCTGCCCCGCGTCCAAAGATAATAGAAAGGGGGAAGGGGCCTTGCTGACACCAAGGCCTTTTAGATCTGAGCCTGACAGCGACGACGGCGCCCCCACGACGGATCATCTCGGAGTGCAGATGGTGCCTCTCTTTGAAGACATGGGATCGCATGAGAAGTTCATCGAGGTGGGCATGTCGATAGATGTGTTGGATCGGGATGAGCACGGGTACAAGAAACGATAGTGCAAGCTTATTCTTCTGCCATAGAGAGAGAGAGAGAGAGAAAGACCGGTGGGTTGGGGAAAAAAAGAAAAGGGAAAAAAGGGATACCTAACAACACATGGAGAACACCCTCATCCAATCATAAAACCACTAATTGCCACACTAATCCTGCCCATCAGAACCGTCCTGTATGTCGTCGCATATGTACGTGATCCCAAGGGGGGTGGGGGGGAGTTGTAGGTACTGCCCACGCCACATCTCTTTGCGTGTTCAACTGCAGCCAGCCAGTAAACCACCCAGAACCAAACTCCAGACAAATATTCAGTCACAATCTCATACCTCACTTCACATCTGCAGGTGTCAACGCTTGTACCATACTCGTGCCCTCGCTGAACCTTGTCTTGAAGATGCGGTTGGCATTCTGGAACATGCCGTCCTTCAGACTGACGACGATGAACTGGGACCCCTTGAAGCGGCTCTTGATGAGCCGGCCGATATTTTGGGTATGCGACAGGTCAAGCGCCGCGTCGACCTCGTCCAAGATATACATGGGTGCTGGCTTGAACTGCAGCAGGGCCATGATGAGCGAAAGGGCAATGAGTGATCTGTAAATAACGACTTGTCAATACCTAACTGTGCCTCGAAGGGGGGTTCAGCATTCGGAACGTCTTACCTCTGGCCGCCACTCAGCTCTGTGAGGCTCTGCTTCCAAACCTTGCCGAGACAGACCTTGACCTCCAGGCCATCGTTGATGGTCTTGCCCTCGGGCGGGTCCAGCTTGGCAAAAGAGCCTCCAGGAAGCAGTTCCGAGAAGATCTCACCAAAGTCAGCGTTGACCTTCTGCCACGTCTCGAGCAGCGCCTTCTTCTTGTAGTCGTCCAGGCTCACGATCGTCTCCTCAATTTTCTTCTTGTCTCGGATGACTGTCTTCATCATGTGCTTGAGCGCGACTTCCTTCTTCTCGACGCTGTCGATCATGTTCATGACCTTCGGGTTGATCTTTTTCTTCATCCCCTGGAACCGATCTGTCAGGTTTCGCAGGGTGGACTTGCACTCGGCTATGTTGTGGTTCTTGAAATCATACGGGGTGCCAGCCCGGCCGAAGTTGTCCTTCTCGTCGGCGATCCATTCGTGTTCCTTCTCCATGTGTTCGACAGCCTGTCCAGCGCTCTGCTGCTCCTTGTTGAACTTCTCGACCTGGTGACCAAGTTTCTGCATCTCTAGGCCCTCTTCAGTGATCCGAGCGTTCTTGCTGCGCATTGCGTCCTCGAGGGCCCGGAGCTCATCATCGAAGATGCTGAGCTTGGCTCGTTCCGCATCAAGATCGGCCTGAGCCTTGTCGTGAGTCTCCTGAAGATCGTCCCGCTCTTTCAAGATCTTGGCAATCTCATCCTGCTGGGCTCCGATGGCCTGGTCGATCTCCTGCAGTTGTTCACGGGCGGCTGCAAGATCGCCAGACACCTGTTCGGAGTCGAGCTGAGCGTTCTGCAGCTCCTTCTGCAAGGTCTTTACGGACGCCCGGTGCTTCTCGAGGGAGGCCCGCAGCTTGTCCAGGGAAGCTTGCAACTCGACGAGCTTTCCGTCCTTGTTGCTGTCGAAGTCCTTCATGTCCTTCTCGATTCGTTTTGCGTCCGCTGTGGCCTCCGCGTGGCGCTTTTTGGCCTCTTGACTGCTCTCCTTCAGTTGGCTGATCTGTTGCTTCATGTTCTCCACCTCCTGGATGATGGAAGAGGACGAGTTGCTGCCAATCTGCTCCTCCGCGAGCTTGATCTCGTGGCCCTTTAGATCAAAGTCCTGCTTGATCCTCCGGGCTTGATCGAGCTTCGACTTCTCTCCCGCGATCCTGGCCTGTAGGTCACGGAGAGATGCTTCGGCTTCCCTGATCTGCCGGTTCAGCTCGTTCAGCTTTTGCATCGTCACCAAGACCCCGCTGGAGTTGGGTGCACTGCCTCCAGACAATGTGCCAGAGGGATCGTACGAATCTCCTTGCAGGGTAATGCTCCTCATCCTCACGTTGGGGTCGAAGGTGACCCTCTTGGCAGTCTCCGCATCATCGCAGATCAGGGTGTTGCCAAAGACGTATTGCATGGCAGCCGACACCTCATCATCATAGCCCACGAGCGAAAGGGCCAAGTTGACCTTCCCCGGGGCTATCCTCTGTGCGGTCGCAATCGTCTGGGCCGACGCTTTGAAGGCAGAGATCTTGTTGAGCGGAATGATCGTGACGCGCTTGCGCAGCCTGCCACCCTTGAGCAGCTGCGTACCGGTTACCTCAGTGTCGACGACAACGTTGTAGAGACGTCCTCCAGCGCATATCTCGAGTGCAGTCCCCGCCTGTGTGCTCTCCTTATCGAGGGTGAAAAGTTGGGCGACGAGGCCCTTCACCTTGGACCTGTCAAAGTTCGGTGTCGGATCGGCATAGTTGAAGTCAATGTTTGCCACTTTGCGCTTGAGAGCATCGGACTCTTGCCGGAGACTGCGTATCCTCTGCTGGAGGCTGTTCTCTTCCTTGTACAGTTCCTCCTCGGCACCGGGGCTGAACCCAAGCTTACCGAGCTCCTTCTCCAGCCGTTGCGCCTGGGACCTGAGGCCTTCGAGCTCCTTTAGCAAGCCGGCATTCTGCTCCTTTGCTTTCTTGGCACGTGGCTCCTCCTCTTTTATACGCTTCTCAAGATGTGCAATCTTGATCTTGGCCTGCTCCTGCTCTGTCACCGCCGCCGAGGCGCGCTGCCTGGCGTCTTGCAGTTGGGCTTGGTAGCCGTTCTCCTGACCCTCCTTGGATGCGACACCGGTCTGCAAAGTCTGCAGCAGTTCCTCCTTGGACTCTGCCTCCTGGCTCTGCTTCTCGAGCTCTTCCTTCGCTGCGTCGTGTTTGGCCTTGGTTTTCTCGTATGCCTTTGACTTGTCCTTCAGTAATGCTTCCAGCTCGGCAACATTCTTCTCTCCGGCTATTCTGCGATCTTGCTCCTCGGTCAAACTCGACTTCTTCAGGTCCATCACCGTCGCCAGACGGACAAGCTCATTCGACAGCTTCTTTACAGAGTCCTGCAGGGCCTGGGCCCTGGCGCCTTTCCGAAGCTCCTTGTCACGCTGACCCTTGACCCTCTGGACGTCTTCCTCCAGATGAGAAATCTCGCTCTTCAGCCTCACAGCGGAGTCCTCGAGATCCTTCTGTCTCTGCTTCTTGCCTTCTAGGTCTGCTGCTGACTGCTCGAGCTTCTCCTTGTACCGGACGTAGTCGTGCGAGACCACCAGCCTCGTCAGGCGCTCAAGGTCGTTTTGTGTCTGTTGGAAGTCAAGGAATGCTCTCTTCTCCCCGCGCAGCTTCTCAAGCTTCGGTTCTATCTCCTCGCGAAGGAGCTCTGTGATCTCTTGCAGCTTCAGGTCCTTCTTCGCCATGGTCTTGAACGCCTTGTCCCGGCGATCCTCGAACATCCTCGTGCCGGCCGCCTCCTCAATCATGGCCAGGATCTCGACGGACTTCATGTTCAGAACCTTTGTGATCTTGCCCTGCATGATGAGGAAGTTGGGGTTGTTGATGTTCAGACCGACGGACTGGAAGAGGTTCTGGACCGTCTGCTGTTGTGCGCGGTGACCGTTGATCAGGTACTTGGAGGTGCCGCCGAGGACGATCTGGCGGGTGACGCTGATGGTCGCATATTCCTCGAACCCGATAGGTGACTTCTTCTTGTCTTTATTGTCGAAGACGATTGTGACGCTGGCTTTTGTGACTCCTGCTTGTCCGCGCTTGTAAATCAGGTCCTATGAGTGAGAAGAAGAAAGAAAAAAAAGTCAGTACAGCAGGATGGTGCAGTGGAAGAAGCTCTGGACATGATCGCACCTGTAAGTTTTGCGCGCGGACTGTCGACATGTTGGTGATGCCCAAAACGAAACAGATGGAGTCCAAAATGTTAGACTTCCCACTACCGTTGAGGCCGGTGATGGAGTTGAAGCTCTCGTCCCTGCACTGGTCAGCAGACTGCTGCACTCTCGATCGACGGTGCGGGGGACGTTGTTTACCATCCTGAAATCACCGTCCGGACGGCGTACGACTTGAAGCCCTGTGAAATTGTCAGAAAGCAAGAGCTAGACGTGGCTGAGGGAGAAAACATACGTCTACTATGATCTCGGTGACCCTCATGGCGGCGGGCTCTGGCGTGTCGTCGTGGTCGACGTGAACATCGAGGATGAGGTGCGAGGTGGGATTTGCGGCCGACGCGGGTCGTAAACAACAAATTCAATCGCGCATGGCAACGGATCCCCTGCTAGCTAAGCTGTCAGGCCCGCAGCACCACCTGTCACGCCTGCCCCTGAGACGGGTGGCCGCTAGGTTTGAGAAACCCTAACCCTGCTTATATGCAGGATGCAAGTCTTTAACTTACCTCTTGTGCCTCGGAGTCTTTCTTCCTCTGGTTGGTTTATCTGCTCGTCAGACAAAATTTATGGGCCACGTGTATATATTTATCATACCTTTTTATATGCATGTGATGAGACCTTTAGTGATTTGATATAGAACAGTTTGCTCATCTTTGTTTAGCGTTCTGTCCTGTGCTGAATTTCCTGCTGGTCTTGGAAGGGTTTAGCTTTGATTCTTCTCTTCTCTTCTTCCTCATGGTCTGTTCCAGCACTCTCGGCAGATTCTGTTACATGTTTGAAAAGCTTGCGAGTCAATGATATAGGCTTAACATCATAGTAGTATCGTGTCTTGAAGGTGAGCTCTGAGCCCAGGTATCATTATCAGTCTTGCTGACTTAGCAGAACTACAGTGGACTAAGTCAAGTACTGTACTTCTCAGAGCCAAAGCACTAGCACAGCCTACTAAGTAGGGTGACCGGTTATTTTGGGACGGAGCCCTGGGCCTGCTGCTACAGGGCCAACCACCGCTGCAGTACTACGGGAGAGGTAGTACGTCCAGTACCAACCCATGGTACCTACAGTAGGCACTGCCTCGCCAGCCTCTGTTTCCCCAGCATAGCACAGGGGGACCCGTCTAATCCGGAGTACGTATCCGCTCGCCGCCAATTCCACCTCCTCTTGTACTTGGACTCCCCGTATCAGAACCTCCGCCATCAAAGTAACCCGAGCACATCTGTCCAATTTGTCCCTCAAAACCTCTCCACGACGCCCTCACACGGGAGCACACAACAACAACACACAACGAAGACACGAAGCGGCAGATACGGAGCACGCCATCGCTAGAGTACGCAATCAGCCCCGCTGTCGCATTGCTCCACGATCCCCATTCCCCCAACAGCCTCTTGGGGGACCCTCTCCCGTATCTGATCCCATTGTTTCCACGACGAGCCCTGGGCGAACTGTTCTCCCTCGCCGCCCCCCTCCTCCACCAAAAAAACCCCCCTATAGCTCCAGTCGAGACCTCAGAGGAGCGTATCCATCCCATCACACACAAGACTCACCCGACGTCCCATTGCTTTCTTCCCCCGCGTCGCCGAGCCGAGTCCCGATCTGATGGTTGCGATCCACTCTGGCGACTGCAGCGCGCCGAGGTCCCAGGCCTCGTCGTGATGTCGACCACTGCCCGGCTCTCGACACCCGCTCACGATGCCGAAGCCCGCCCAAGGAATCGTCGTCTCGGCACGGCGGCAGCCGGTGCCTCTGGCACCTCGTCCCCGAGGTCAAGCTCGCTGCTTAGGGAGTCGAGCCACTCGCCGACCAGGGGCGCGAGCCCCATCCCGGCCGCGCGGATAGGTCCCCCATCGAGGTCATCGAGCAGGGCCGCCGCGGCGCACTCAGCATACAACGGCAACCCCTCGAGCTACACCGGGAAGGGCTGGTTTGATAGTTCGTGGTCTGCAGGCTGGAACTCGGTCCAGGACCTCGCCACGTCGTTCCTGAGCGGTGAGACGCATCGCGGGCCCAGCCCCAGGCGGCCGACGGTCAAGACGTCAGACAGCGCGTTGAGGATCAAGCAGCCGAGTGCTTGGGGTCCAGAGCCCCCTGAGACCCCTCGCCCGGGGATCGACGATGTCGCCGCAGGCACGCTGGCGGAGCGAGAGGCCGCGTACAAGGCCAGAAAGACGGCCAGCGTTCTGGAGAGCCACGAGGGCGTGAATGGAGGGCTCGATGTGACGGGCAAATTCAAGAGGCGGAATTCTGACGAGGACTCCCGGCCCACCCCGACCAATGCTGAAGTCCAGGACCAATTGGTCTATATACACCATGTCCAACCCAATGACACCTACGCCGGGGTCATCCTGAAGTACAGGTGCCAAGAGGACGCCTTTAGGAAGGCCAATGGACTGTGGTCGAGGGACAACATTCAGATACGGAAGTGGCTGGCGCTGCCAGTGGATGCATGTGAGGTGAAAGGGAGGCCATGCGATGGTCTGTCGTACTACTCGAAGGAGGTGGATCTTCTCGCGACGACGCCAGGGGCGACGACGCCTGGGCCATCCCCTCTGCGGAACTCGACGACACAGAACCCCCACAATGACTTCTTCGCAGCAGGGCAGAACGGGAAGGCGCATGAGGAACCCGCAGCAGAAGAGGAGAAGCCGTGGACTCATGTGAGATGGGCCAGGCTCGACCACTGCAAAGAGCCTGTGGAGATTGCAAGGGTCTCAAGGAGGGCCATGGGATACTTCCCGCCAAGAAGGAAGAAGAGCGTGCGCACTACATCTTCACTGAGCACGCCGAGGGCTTCTTTCGACGTGCCCAGCATGGCCCTCAGCTCTGATGTCGGCGACAGCGAAGGAGCCTTCTCCGATCGCCGGCAGAGTATGCTCGCCAATCGCCCCCATATCCCCTCGGCATACGCCTCATCAGCACCAACGCCGTCTCGGAGCAGGGTAGGCAGCGGCAATGACGACCTCAGGCCAGCATGGATGAGGAGGCCGGGTGGCGTTGGTACACTGAGCAGGAATGTGCGAGCGCCGGGCCCAGAAAAGGACTATTTCAACACCTGGACGAGGAAACACCTGCCCAGTCTCAATATCGACACGCTCCCATCGATGGCGATCATGGGATCCGAGAGCGCCCATTTTGGTTTCAACAACGACGAGGGCGCTGCCATCGTCGAAAGCCCCTTCGAGGAAGGCCGCGACCTGACGTCTACGAGCAGGCAAGGCTCAGGGCTTGACAAGGCTGCTGCGGCCATCGAGACGTGGCTGCGCGGCGCGTGGGCCAAGAGACCAAACACCCCTATCCTGGGGCCGAGCCGACCTCGAGGGGGAGATGGGGACCTGATCGAGCTTGAGGATACCAACAGCGAGGACGGGCGGATAAGCGGCCTCCTGGACCAAGGTGATTCGAGCCTGCTGAACTCGAACTACGGCTCGTCCGGTCGGAACGACGGGGAGAGCAGTCTATTGAGAGGCCGCATGCCTGCACGCGGCAATTTCGGGCCATCCAAGGACAAGAAGTCTGACTAGAGAGAGAGGTTGTGCCTCCAGGCTGGCCAAGGTGGGGGGAACGTGTAATGCGCAGCATCGAAGGCGGCGTTGGTGCCTAACCGAATCTGGAATTTTTATTTATGCTTTAGGTATATGCGAGCGTGGTGGGCAAATCTGATCATGTTTATAAGGCAAGCACTGAGGCGACCGATTCTTGGTGTTATTGGAATAGAAGATCCCTCTTGAACGAAAAGGGGTATCAAATTTATATATGTTACCTACTTATTTAGGTAGCCTGCCTGCTTGTAAGCCCATCAGCATGAACCATGATGCTCCACACAACATCTTCCCTAGAATCCCTTATTGACGCCTTCCCACCCCGGGTTCTCCTCTGCAGCTCTGAACAAATCACCGGGCCACGAGCCACCCGGCGCTTTGGACCTCGTAGTCCTGGCCTGGCTCACCACGGCGTCGCCCAGCTCCTTTTCCACGCCCAGCCTGGGCAGCCACCCCTCGACCTCCTCCACATACGCCCGGCTGAGCACCGCCCGCATCGCCTCCGACACAGACCCAAAGTCCGCCAGCACGGCCAGCCTCACCAGCCTCACCAGGCCGCCTGCACCCTCCGCCACATGCGGGCTATCGTGCATCGCGATGGCGAGCCAGCTCTCGCGAATGGCCACTGGATCGAACCCGTGCCTGCCGAGGAGGGCGGCGGCGTAGTTTGCGCCCGCGACCTCGAAGCGTTTTGGGTCTGCGGCCAGGAAGGTGGAGGCGCCAATGTCGTGGAGGATGCAGCTCACCAGGAGCACGCTCTTGTCCACAGCGGGGGCTGCTGCCGGGAGGAGGGGGAGGAGGTCGTCGCTGTCGAGGTCTGGTGGTGCGAGCTGCAGGGTCTTGAGGGCGTAGAGGTAGACGCGGAAGCTGTGGTTGAAGATGGAGGGTGGTAGGAGAGACTGGGCCTTGGAGAGGGCCTCGAGGCAAGCTGGATGCTTGGGGACTTGTGCGAGGAGCTGCTCCGAGATGGCTCGTGATGATGGCTGTTCAACTTCGACTTGCGGTCGTTGTGAAGCGGCGGACGAGTGGCACATTTTGTTTCTTCTTCTTATCTTTTCTTTTTCTATCAATTCTTTCTTTGTGTAATATTACCCTCTTAGGACTGCATTTGAAAGACAATATAAAAGTAATCTTGTTGAGAAAAGTTGTACATAAAAAAAAATAAAAAAAAGAATGCAGTCTCGTTTGTTGAGTGAGTTGCGCCATGCGCAGGTGAAATGCGCTGCGAGCCGATCCGCGGCGGCAACCAAAGTAGGACATCTCCAAAGTCCATCAGCCTGCCTGCCTCCCCCTCCCTGGATCTTCCCCCTTCACCCCACCGACTTTATAAGCCAACCAACTCTCAAACGCGTAGCGCGGCGTGTATCTCACGGCGCCGGGCGAGTTCCACCAAAAAGACGACGAAAAATGTCATCTCCTCGCTGAAGGAAGAAAATCAACAACAAGATCGATCGATTCGAACGAGACGATGCCGATCTGCATAGAGTGTCGTCATCCGGTCAAGACACTATGGACAAAATATTCCGGCGCGGGTGACAAGTCGAGCGGCCACAACATCCGCCTGACGGTCTGCAAGAACTGCGGCCGGTTCTGCGACAAATATGTCGAGCATGACTATATTGTCCTTTTCATCGATCTGGTCCTGATCAAGCCACAGGTGTGTGTGTGTGTTCTGGCGCGCTGCGTGCGTGGAGGACAGACGTTGGGAAAATGGATCATGGAGACTGACGTGACAAAAACACCTTGCTTGGCCTAGGTGTATCGGCACCTGCTGCACAATACGTTGATGCGAGATCGGGATCAGTTTGATGTATGTTGGGTTCCTCGTGTGGAACGGCGGTTGTGATTCAGAGAGGAACAAGAACTAATAATCTGGGCAAAACACACAGCCATCCATCACCCGCCTCGGTGTCCTGCTACTCCTCTTCGACGTCTACCTTACCTGGGCGCGCATCGAGAAGCAATCCGTCCCTGGAGACTCGGGTCTCTTGTCCGACAGCAACTTCGGCCGGCTCGCGCAACAACCCATCGTGTTTCAGTACATGTTCTTCTGTGAGCCTCCACACCTATCTTCACCTTCCCCTCCCTCTATTATAGCATCTTCTACATATAGCAGCACCATCAAAAGCTAACGAACCGAGGCAGTGATCCTCTGCACAGTCACGACGCTCGCCTTCCACCTCTCGATCCGCTTCCTCACCTCGTCACCCTACTCCCCCCTCGGCCTCCTCAACGTCCTTCCCCGGTACTCCCGCCCCAACTCCGTCTCGACCGCCCTCCTCGTGTCCAGCAGCACGAAGCTCTTCCCAATACTGATGGTGATCTGGGAGTACGACGTGCCTGCCGCGGCACGGTCGCTCGGCTGGGCTGTGGTGGCGAACAACGTGGAGGCCCTCAAGATCCTTCTGGACTGTGGCTACGGCGTTGCGGCGCTGCTGACCACGGCAGGCGCCCTCAGCAGGTGGCTGGTGGGACGGGGGATCTTGTGGGCGGCCGGCCTGGACGGGGTAGACAGCCAAGGCGAAGGGAGCGTTGCGGAGGAGGGGAAGGCGCTCTGGGCGCTGATCGTCTATGTGAGAGACTGGGTGGGCCAGTTGGCCATATAATAATACTCAAATCATCAGCAAGCGCAGGGAGCGAACTTGTAGATAATATATAGATCATGTCTGATGAACTCTCGGCTGGTTCGACAAATCTTGTGGTTCCGCCTGCTTCTATAGAACTACGACCATCTGCTCCATCTGTCGGCATGCCCACCGTAGATGGCCAGCAATGCCCGCCACAACAACCATGCCACAACTGAGAACGCTCCCCCTTCTCTTCTTTGATACAAAGAATGGCTTCCCTCCCTTCTATCCATCAAATGTATCATGGCAGAACACAGCTCAGCGCATGCACCAAGGTGGACCTCGAAAATAATCCCTTCCCCCCAAACGCCGGCAATGTGAATGATGAACAAGGTGTTTTTGTACAATTCAGAACGTTTTTCGATGATTCACTCGTCTCAAGCCGCTCCGTGATTCCCACTTCCCCCTTCCCCCGATCCCGCCTTTCGAACTCGACTCCCGGCCGGCCACCGGATTTACTCGTGCACGAACTTCTCGCGCAGGTCCGATCGCTTCGGCTCGATCAAGGGGTGTAGCTGGGCGAGGAATGTGATGGCCCACATGAGGTAGCAGCAGACGAATGCGAGGATCACGGATGACCGCCAGAGACTAAATGTACGGAGGAGGAGGAGAACCCAGGGTCAGCACATGGTACATAGATATAGACATAACTAGCCGGCGAAGCGAGGAAGCCGGGGAGGAGGAGGAGGGTTGATGGTATCGACGGCGAGAATAAAAGGACAAACTAACACTTGGTTCTCCCCCTTGGGCGCCAGGAACCAGGCGCCGACGCACATGGCGGCGACGACGAACAAGCCAATGAAGATGCTCCACCTGTGATTGTGCAACACGCGGGCATAGTCAGTCAGCCCGTTTCCTCCTTTCCTATTTATAAACCCCTCGAGAGTTGCATGCACATGCTCGCACCCGGCGTAGGTGTTGACGAAAGCGTGGTTGGCACAACTCACCCGTTAGCCATTTTTTTCTGGGGAGGTTCGGTCGGTCGGTTCGCGCGTGGGATGTATGCAGTCGGAGGTGGATTTGGAAGTCAGAAAGGGTGGTGGGTTTTGGGCGATGCTGCTCTTGCCTGATGAGTGACGACGAGTGTGCCTGGTAAGCTTCCAGCAGCAGCAGCACTTCGCGTTGCTTGGTTGCGGTTTGCTTAGTCAGCTCAGCAAGCTGGGAATCCTTCGTCTGGCTGGGTGTCTTCCTTCTTCTCTTCACGTCACTTTCTCGGGTTCAGAGCAAATCTTTTCTTTTTCATAACATCACAAGATGATTCCTTTGCGAATTTTGTTTCGATGATGAACAGGTCTTTCCTCGTACGGATTCTTGCCAGGTGTTCATTTGACTTCAGAAGATGATATTTCTACAGCCACGCAAGCACACGGAGACGACAGCAGCGCGTGCTGCATGCATGTTTCCAATGCTTTCATCTTCAATGCCTCAAGCGTCATTCTCGAACTTCAGCCCAGCCTCCTGTCTCACTGCCCCATAAACCCCTGCAACATCACCATTCCTGGTGTGTTTCTGGACGGCCTCCAGGTGCCTATCGGCCGTCTCGATGTTTGGCAGACGGCAACCAGTGTCCTTGGCGATCCTCAGCACATGCCCCGCGTCTTTTCTTGCCAGATCCGCGTGGAAGAGGGGCTGCTCCCGCTTCCAGTAGTCGCCAGTGAGCATCCTCGAGCTGTAGGGCGGATAAAGGCCTGGCAGCATCTGCTCGATGACCTGGTGCGAGTACTTGGTCCCCAGCCCGCTCTTCTCGGCCAACACGTGGGCCTCGGCGATCTGCTCGACCATGTTGAGAACGAACGAGTTGCCGACCAGCTTCAGCTGTGAGGCCTTGCGGTGCGGCTCGTCCGACATGTCGATGATGGCGCGGGCGGTGACGTCCATCAGGTATGGCTTCACCCTGTCCACTGCGCTCTTGGGGCCGGCGGGTACCGGCACGAGCTTTCCGGTGTCCGCCATAGGGGGTGCCCCGAACACCGGGCAAGCAACGAACTCAGCACCCCCCGAGGTGAGTGTCTTGGCGATGGCCTCGGTGGTGTCTGGGTGGACGGTCGAGCAGTCCACAATGACCTTACCCTGGAGGTCGGTCTTGGCCAGCGAGTTGACAGTCTCGGTGACGGCCTTGTCATTTGCCAGACAGATGAAGATAACATCGGCCTCGGATGCGCCGGCCTCGAGAGACTCAGCCACCTCAGACTTGCCTGGCGCGATCCTGGCGCTCACGTCCGTCGCTCGCTGCTTGGTGCGATTGAAAATGAGCAGTGGCGAGTCGAGTTCAGCCTTCTCTGCGATGTTCTTGGCCATTCCCTAAGGCAGGTGTGTGTGTGTGAGTAAGTAATCATGAGATCAGGTTATGGAGGTGCACTACACCATCTGAGCGCACTTACTCGACCAATATTGCCCAACCCGATATAGAGGACCTTGGGAGCCATGATTGTTTTGAGATGTATCAAGGTTTCAAAAGGTATAAATTTTCATAATAATTGGGACTCAGGTTCCAATGCTAAAGACAACTGTGTCAATCTTGCAGTGGCAATGTCTGGATTGAATATGAAGCCACAACACACTTAAATATATATCCTGCAAAGAGCGCCCCATCAATGCAGGGTGGACGTAACGACCCCCCCAACAGGGCCAAGGTAGCAGCATGTGTATGCATTGGTGCTTGGAAACCTTGGAAGCGGCGGCGAGCTCTGAAATGTCCGCTCCGGCGATTCGGACATCTCACAATGATACCAATATAGAATCGATACTACTTTTTCTTATTCTTTCTCGCTAGCAATGACGCTGCCGAAGGGACAAGCGGGCCCTGGGCTCCATAGCTGGCTTGACCAGCACAGGAGAAGAAGCGCGGTCTTTCAGATCATTACATCAATCTTCCTCGGGGTCAAAAAAGGAATATGTCCTAAGGCGCTGCGGTAATTCAAAAATTCCCGAGCTGACTGACTGGATTGATTGATACTAACAGGAGCAGTCAACTAGAGACAAACATAGGCCTTTCTAATTAGTGTTCTATTACCCTAACCCTGGTGCATGTAAGTAGTATTCTTTGTCCGCTATAGGCTAGAGGATCTGGTAGGAAAAGAAGAAGAAATTCGAGGGGCAAGGGGTGTGTAGATTGATGGACACAGAGCCCCGGGGGGAAAAAAAAAGGGAAAAAAGAAAGAAAACAGTTCGTGGCAGCGCAAGGGCGTGCGGCTGGGATAGGGATCCCAGGCCATGCCAGGCCCTGAGGGGATGCCCAAAGGGCGGGGGGCCTCGAGAGGTCGAGGACGAGCTGAGATGGGGAGAAGGAGAGCACTGCAGCCGTTGTTCCGTGACCTGCAATATTGGATGGGTCATAAGAGTGTATTCAAACAGAATCTAAACCAATCGCACTTTCTTAACTTCCCAATCTTCAATCTTACACTCATATGGCCATTGGTGAAGAAATGTTGCTGTTCCTAATCTCCGAAAACAATCCAGGCCTTGGTTGCAATAGTCGCACTCTACTCTCTCCAGAACGAGGCATTTCTGTCTTGTCTCTTCGCTATAAACCACGAGAAGAAATATCTCGCCTGTGTCCATTTTTTCAAATTGAGACAGAATATAATCTTCAACGTTGGGATAGCGTAACGTGTCGCACCATTCAACAAACCATCCAAACTTGTCGCCCACTATGTTAGCACTTCCCGGGTGATACCATGCGCGCCTTAATGGCCCTTCGGCATCGATCCACCCTGTTCGAACGGAATAAAACGAGCCGGGTGGATGATAGGAACATACTGCATCGTAGATCTTCAAACGGACATATATCGAGTGACCAGCCATGAAGGAAGTACTAGTTCCCCAGCAGGCATGTCCGTCACCGCTTGCCCAACTCCAAGAGGGAGCTCTGTATGCTGAAGGCCTCTTGATTGTTCCCTCCCATAACAACCCTAGTGGTAACTCCGTGGGACGGCAGCTGGATGTTGGCTCATTCGCATACCACCAC
Source organism: Cryphonectria carpinicola (assembly GCA_014849955.1). NCBI lineage: Eukaryota > Fungi > Ascomycota > Sordariomycetes > Diaporthales > Cryphonectriaceae > Cryphonectria > Cryphonectria carpinicola. Next base: position 6,140 of record JACWRQ010000328.1, on the reverse strand, counting down.
AAACCCGCAAGGTAAGCTGGTGACGGTTCGCCGGAGGCCACTGTGGCTTTGAGGTACAGCTATGCAATCCCGGCCAATGCAGGGAACTTGTCTGTTTCCTCTGGTGAAAAGCCGATTGCTGTGGCTTTCCACTGAATGTCCCCAGAAGTCAGATCTCTCGAAGCTGTCGTCGTCCGAATAAAGTCTCTGTGACACGAGTCTTCTCATAGCACTACTCAGCCATGACTCTGAGTTTAGCTTATCTGGAGACAGTGCATTTCCGCTATCCTTCTGATCTTCCGGGCTGGCATCGTCCGGATAGGTCCATTTTCTATCTGGGATATGCTCCGATCGAGAGTGGTGTAGGCAATCCTAGGTTGTAATGAACTCGTTAATACATAGAATCCTAGGTAGCAGGAGCTATTCTTGCATAGTCTATCCCCTCTTGAGCCAGGGGGGCTTCACCCTTCCAACCCGGTCAGCCTTTAGCTATGGTTCAATAGATTCGACATTGGGTTCGTCATGGAGTTCGAGGATCAAACTGCCCTTGATATCTAATGCTGCATGCATCCAATTTACCTTTACCTATAGAGGCCGTTTCCAGGCAGCCCTCCGCTTCAAGAATTCTTCTGATGAGTTGGCAGTGTCGAGAGTGGCAATGGTGATCGTGGAGCCGCTGTAAATATCCCCCATTATAGCTGCCTCCTTCCTCCATTCTTCTTCGTCGTCTTGAATAATGCAGAGAGCATCTACCCATAGGAAAGGTATCCCAAGGGCTCTGCATAACTTTACAGCATCAGATACTGTTGCTGGAAGATCCTCCACGAGAACCCCCTCCTTCATAAGGCCGCATATATTACTTTTCTGGGCTTTGAACTGGGTTCGGTCACCCCAACAGTATGAAAGACATGCATATTCGACCTGTTGTTGTTCAGTACGTTGGACCCTGATATATCGCGGATCACCCTTGTCGAGTTGTAGAAGGCGAGTTGGGAGTTTTGTCGTCACGTCACGCTCTTGGCATTCTGGATGATGAGAGCACTCGTTCCGCCACTTTCGAACTCTGCAGATATGTCATTGCGAGAGAATCTCTCCAGACGTCCGAATGCCGAACTCTGGCGCTACCTGTGATAGCGGGTCGTCTGGAAAGCGGCATGGCTCAGTTCATGCAGCAGAAAGATTGGGAACAAGATGCCTTGGCCTCGGAACTCTTTGATTTCTTTGCGCCCGCTGTCAATATCGAGGTAGTGAAAAATCGGACTCATCCACCACGGGGTCGTCGTGCCCAAGTTTTCATCCGTGGAGACCTCGAGAATCACACGCCCGTCGCCACATATTTCGGTGATTTTCTTGTCTCCATCGAAGAGATACTCATCCTCGAAGGCTTCGATAGCCTTTAGGACATGCTCTAGCTCCTTCGCAGACTCATCTGCATAGTCATCGAGTCCGCCCTCTGCTGCTCTTCCCCATACATACTGGCATGTTCACCAATGGGTCTAAGTCTCTGCACAGTAGTTCAAAGCTGTCCCATATCATTTGGCATAATCGACAACCTTCAGTAGCTTTGCGCCGGAGAATATAGGTATTGCGATGATGGACGTAAAAAACCTCGGACGTGTTCTCTCTGATACACCAGCCAAGACCATTTTCACAGAGGCCGCGGCATCTCTCACAAAGTGTCTGAGAGATACATGGTGGATCGCAATCATCGCTCATCGTTGTGGGAAGTGCAGAGTCAATCCAAAGGTCGGGCAGCCGAAGGCTCTGTCGAAGGGCGGTGGTCCATGATGAATGGAGAAAGAGGAGATAAGGAAGAAATCACCGTGCTACGATAAAACTGTCAGAGCAGGCTGCCAGGACCACTGCACTATAAGATGATCGCCAAAAGATCTAGCAGTACCAAAGCTCTCTGCTCAGCACCCTAGCAGGTCTACTTATAACGTATTATGACCCATCCAACATGCAGGTCACAGAACAGGTCACGCGGAACAGTGGACCCAGAAAGCCAGATATCTATCTGATCAAGGTTGACGGTAAGAATCCCTATTAATACGTCAGCACTGGAGCTACCCAATCAAGTTCCCGAGGTCACGCTTGAAGGCTCAAATGGCGGTTCTGGTTCCTATCTCAGACCCTAACCCTATTTCCGGGACCTTATCAGCTCTTATCGAGCTTTAGAAAGTTCCGCGACAGAAGAGTTGCAAGGGAGTTGCTTGGTTGACTCAAAGCAGCTGGGCCCTGAATCACTTACACCGATGGCCGGAGGTTCATTTTGGGTCCTTATAGATCATCCGACAAACGCCTTTTGCAGACCGTAAGAGATTGGTGCTCTTCGTCGCCTCCTTCTGAGAGTCCTCAAATATGCTGTGGAGATCATGATCTTGCGACACACTGCCTGGTGGAAGGCGACGATCATCGCGGAGGTGAGTTGTTGCGTCCCAGGAGATGGAAGACAGTGACCGGCATCGCTCTCCCAGCATACATGCATTGCAGCGGCCCCCTTTCGCCCCCCCCAAAATCCACTCAAATCTCGCAATTTCCCCCCAAGCACGTCACAAGTGATTCTGACAAAAGACTGCAAATTGTATCACACAGGCATCAGTAAGAACGAAATGCAGTAGCTCAAATGGCTCAGCGGCAGCATCTGCTGCCACTCAGAACTTCCGCGTGGCGTCCCCAAAAGATGAGATCTCGCAGGGCTACCTCAAGGAACACTACGCCTCCATCTCCAAAAAAGCTCAGCAGAAGAGGTCACGGGATAGGGTGAGATATTCTTTTCTTTTCTTTCTTTCCCTTTCACTCTCATCAGTATTTATGTGGTGTATTTGCATGCAGCTGAATGATCGTCGACAAGGACTTTTACGTCTCTGTCCTGGAGTCTTCATCGGCCACGAAACGAGATGCGAAGCTCTACCTCCAGACATTCGGCCCAACGGTGGCAAAGAATCCTGCCCAACCCTCACCAGGAGGGACGTCGAGTGGTGCTCTGCCCAGCTCAGTTATCCGCGTGGATCCGTTGACCAACGGGACTCGGTCTATCTACGAGACGCCTCGGTTCGTCCAGGGATCCGACACGGCGAAACAAGCCGTCGTGGACGCCCTGCCGCACGTCGCCATCATCAAGTTCAGACGCCCGCAAGATGTCGATGACGGTACCCTGAGAGGTGTCGCAAAGACAATCGCCCAGCTCAGGGCCCTCGGGCTTCTCAGCGTGGTCGTCCCGGACTGCGAGCTCAAGCCTGACGACACGCAGTGGTCGCGGCGGCTGAACGAGCAGATTTACCGACTCGCTGGCGCTGTTGATGAGTATGGAGAGCCTTGGACGACCATCGTCGACGCGGCACTTACGACGCGAGCTGATCCCGCCTCGGACCTGGAGCCTCTGCTGAGTTCTTGTGGGGTGCTTGTGGACGAGGACAGGTCCCTCTTGGTGTCGTTGCTGAAGGGCTCGGCCGCCATTGTTCCGCCTGTCGTCCAAGGGGAGGATGGCAAATCCCGGCCTGTTGATCCCAATGATGCTGTCGTTTCTATTACGCGTTATCTGTCTGGACTGCAATTTGCGGGCAGCCCCGAGACTGGAGCAGACGCTCAAGGCACGGAACCGCCTGCCAAGAAAGCTTTCGTCGACCGGGTCATCGTTTTAGACCCCCTCGGCGGTATTCCTGCCAAGAATCGTTGGAACAATGCACATGTCTTTTTGAACCTGGAGGACGAGCTTGAGGCGGCCAAGGCACATCTGATGTCTATGGCTTCGGACCCGACTTTACCTCAGCAAGCAAGCGCGAAAAGGGTGGTCAACAGCACCAACCCATCCGAAGCCCATCTCAAGAATCTCGACTTGACCAAGAAAACTCTGGCCATTTTGCCTTCGACGTCATCAGCTCTCATCACAACCCCAAGGGAAGCGGCCAACTTACAACCTCAGGTAGAAGAAGAAGAAGCGAGCACCAGGGACTTTGTTGGCTCGGTGGGGACCAGGAGAAGCCACAACCCATTGATCCACAACCTCCTCACGGACAGACCATCACACTCCTCATCCTTACCACTCGGGCGTATCAAGCCCATCCTCCGGAATGCGAATCCTGCATCGAGCCCCGTCATGTCACCCACCACACTGGCCAAAAGAGGCATGCCGGTCACCATCTATCCAGAACCGTCCTCACGAGGATGGGCCCCGCCCAGGCCTGGCGAGCCCAGGCTCAAGCTCACGGACACGTGCGTCGACCTGCCGCGGCTTGTCCACCTCATCGAGGACTCCTTCAACCGGAAGCTGGACGTCCAGGACTACCTCAGCAGGGTCGAGAAGAGCCTGGCGGGGATCATCATCGCGGGCGAGTACGAGGGCGGCGCCATCCTGACGTGGGAGCGCCCGTTCGGCATGGACGAGCAGACGCTCTACGAGAGCGGGCGCCTGGTCCCGTATCTCGACAAGTTCGCCGTGCTCAAGAAGAGCCAGGGCGCCGGGGGCGTAGCAGACATTGTCTTCAATGCCATGGTGCGGAACTGCTTTCCCGAGGGCGTCTGCTGGCGGAGCAGGAAGAACAACCCCGTGAACAAGTGGTATTTTGAGCGCTCGAGGGGCACCATGAAGCTGCCGGGATCAAACTGGTCCATGTTCTGGACAACGCCGAATGTGGTCCTGCAGGATCAGCGGATCAGAGATTATGAGGATGTATGTCGGAATATACAGCCATCGTGGGCTGACAACAAACATATTGTTGACTAGGGAGAATAAGGAAAAGAAAAGAAAAAAAAGTGCGAGGAAGGGAGGAATTTTCTCGGGCTGTTGTCAAACCTTAGTTTCGTTGGCCGTATGGCTCTTCCCGGTCCAATAACGATGTTGAAGGGAGATATATATATATATATATATATATATGTGTGTGTGTGTGTGTGTGTGTGTGAGTGCTCACATCACAACCTTCTCATGCGGTGTTCCATACGAGCTTACACGAGCGTCGAGGTTGCGTTGCCACTCTCTCTAGTATCTGCCCTACCTCTCAGATGATTCTCTCGTGATATCGAGTAGTGTTCCTGTGCCCATCCAGGCGTGTCATCGCCCAAGTCGACTTCAAAGGTCGGACCTTGTAAGACTCCGAGTTTGATGGAGCCTTTGCTTTCAACCGGCTTTGCTTCACTTGCTTCTTGCAGACTCGCTGAAAGCTCGAGTCTCCGGGAGTGGGCAGGGCCAGGGGTCCTATGGTAGCTCTACAGCCACTCGGGATGGGCTCATGTCCAAGGCTGGCTGGCATGTTATGATGGTCAGGACAGCAGTGAGTCCGAGAATATTATTTTTTTTATTTTACTTTAAATATATTAATTGTATTTAAGGCCGGGCAGCTTTTGTGGGGCAGGACTGACGACCTCACACACGCCACCGCGGTGTCCAAGCCACTCTGATCGTAGCATGAAGTAGGCGTCGAAAAAGATGTATTGTACATGGTACATGAAATAATGCAGTGCCACTCGCTGTCGCTGCTTTAGTTGAGGAGTGTATAAGCCAGGGGGCGCAGCCCGGGGAAGGGTTCCCGGTATCATTGGTTGGCTTTCCTCCTTTCCTGTCAACTTGCAGACAGGAAAGGCAGGGAAGGAGAGAAAAAAAAAAGGGGAAACAAGATGACGAAGAAAGCAGAGAGACATCCCCCGGGGTGTGGGGGGCAAATACCAAATCCATTCTGTAACACGTTTGTGGTGGTCGTGCAAGGCTTTTCTGCAAGCATGTCCGTGGCGAGGAACAACGCGCCTCGGGACAAGAGAAGCCATCGCAAAACGACCTAGCACGGGTGGTGAGATGTGTGGAGGGGGTGCTGTCTGGTGATTGGTTCGCAGTTAAAGAGTTACGGTCCAGCTGACCTACCTGCAGGAGCGGATTCTCCAGTGAGGCTTGCTTGCTGCTTGATCGAGATGCTTGAGGCGAGGACCTAACCCACGTGCTAACCCGGGTGCTGCAGCAGTTGGGGTGCCCGCCACCACCTTGCATCAGCAAGACGGACGGATATTGGAATGAACTGGCCTTTCTTCCCCCCCCCCCCTTTTTTTTTTTTTTTTTTTTTTATTTCTCCCCTCTACTTTTTTTTTATTTTTCTTTTTTTTTATTTTTTTTTTTTTTTTTTTTTTTTTTTTTTTTTTTTTTTTTTTTTTTTTTTTTTTTTAATGATACGGCG
>JACWRQ010000327.1:0-46320 GCA_014849955.1 Cryphonectria carpinicola | reverse complement strand
TCAAGCCTTTCAACAACTATCTATTTTTCCACCTATTAAGTATTTCCCACTTCCTACTACCTTTTGAATAAGCAATCTTATTCTTTTAGGATATTCCTTGCTACTTATTAAGCTAATCTTTTAGCTTTTCTCTAGTATTTTCTATGTAATATTAAAGCTTTAAAAGCTTTCTTTGCCTCTTAGTTTTGCTCTCTAAATTTCTCAATTATAGTTTTTCAGAATTTTCAATTTTAATACTATTCTTTGAGTTTCTAGGGATTATAGATATTATAATTTTCATATAAGCAATCCTGCTAATTATCCTTATTAATAATATATTCTGCAGAAAATTATTCTAATAATCTAATAATTATATAATTTAATTGCTAATTAATTTTAATCTTAAATCTAAGATTTTTTTCAATATAGAGAATTATAGGCTTATTTTCTTTTAGCCTGATTAGGAATTAATTATTGCTGATTTTATTAGATAGATAGATTATGCAATTATAGAAGATATATAAAGCTTATTCTATATTATAATAATAAAAGTGCTTAAAAGAGATTCTAAGATCTTCTTTATTTTTAGTTAATTAGTTATAATATTAGATTTTAGTAATTGCTTATCTAAGAGAAATTCCTAGGATCTAATATTTAGCATTAAGTTATATAGCCTAAGATTATTATTTCTCTTCATTTATTAGATCAAGGATTTGCTATAATTTTTATTCTAATTCTATCATAGTATAGTTATAGTTAAAGGTTTCTGATAATTCTATTTCCTAATTATTAGTTAATTACTTAGCTAATTATTATTCCTATAAATATTCTCTAAATATTTATTCTATAATATCTAAGATATTTGTATTATTATTGCTATATGCCTATTTATAGCATGGTTCTATTTTCCTATATTGCTTAAGGAATTATTCTAATATTTCTTTTTTGCTGAGATATAATATATATTAATTATTATAGCAGGCTATCTAAGATAATCTGTAGTAATTGAGATTTATTATTTGCTCTGAGTTTTGATTAGAGTTAAAATAATTTATTAGATATTATAGATAATTAATGCAATATTTGCAGATTATCTTAGGTATATAATAGATCTAGCACTTAGTATCTATGCAAATATATTAGTTTATATATTATATAAGAATATTGATTTATTATTTCGCTATATTTATTTATTATTTCTCTAAGATAAATTGCTATTATAGCTTCCTAGGATATTAGCATTCTTATGCAAAATAGCTATGCTTTCTGCAATTAAAGCATTTGATATTATTATTTATTTATTATTATTTATATTGATAAATTATATCAATCTCTATTAATTCTATATATATTATTCCACTATAAGCTATGCTTAAATATTCCTAATTACTAGATCCTTTATTATGCTAGTATTTCTTTCCTATATTAGCTTAGATATATGCAATCCAGAGAATATAAGCTTTTCTTTATTTTTCCAATCTGCATTTATACTATCTATTATTAATCTTTATAATAAATATAATGAAATCTATTAGCTTTATAGATTATTCTATATATATAAGATTATCTTTAATCTTATTCTTAAATTTATTATAATATTAGATAATAAAAGCTGCATTATTTTATTACAAATATAAGAAGATTTTCTGAAACTCTATAGTATATTTAGCTGCAGATTTGATTTGCTTAAGCTTAAGGAGTTCTTATTTAGCTTTATACTATTTATTTATATTACTGAAAATATCTTTGAATACTTATTTAAGATTATCGAAATTATAGAAAATATACTTAATATTTTTATCCTATTTAGGCTTATTATACTTGAAATAGTTTCTGAGAATAGGTTTAAATCAGATAAATATATCTCCTTTAAATTAGATTTTAGCGAAAATAATCTTATTAGCTTTCTTCAAGAACTTCTTTTCTTTATAATAGAAATAGGCTTTGCACTGGATTAAGAAGGCTTAGAGAGTATAATGCTTTTTACTATATAGTATAAAAGCTTCTATTTTATAGTAAAACTCCTTGCTATTCGATTTCTATTTCTCAAATTCCTTAATATGCTTTATAAGTGCTTCAATTTGGTTAATAAGATTAGTAATACTACTACTAATAGATCTAGTTAGAATTTAAGAAGCTATTATATTTCCATATTATTTAAAGAGTATATATTAAATCATTTTTAAACAAAAGTTATCAAAATATAATAAGTATTATAATAATCCTAAGATTCCTAAGTATTAATTAGATTTATGCTAATAAAAGCAATATCAAAGTATAAGTTTTTGAATATAGAAATATATAAATTCTGATAAGAATATAAATATTTACTGCTTTTGGGGCTATTTAAATATATAATAAATAAATACTTAGATTAATAACTGAAAAGCTATATATAATAATCTATCTAGTAGTAATAAATATATCCTTATATATCCAGCTCTTTAGTATAGCTCACCTGGCTCACTGTAATTCGCGCCTTGGTGATCCAGTGAGTAGCTCACTCTTTCCGTTGTGATCTAACCCTAACCCTTGCTTACATAATCTCTGATAGTTGTCCGATATTGAATCGTAACACCTGGTCCTTTTACTAGCGGGGCCTGTTCTGTGACCTGCATGTTGGATAGGTTATAACATATAGCTTTTTAGTTATCAATCTAAGTATTTATTTATCATATATTTGAATAGCCCCAAAGGCAGTGAATACTTGCACTTTTATCAGGACTTGTATATTTCCGTATTCAAGGATTTACACTTTGATATCGCTCTTGTTAGCATAAACCCAATCAGTACTTAGGAATCTCAGGATTACTGCAGTGCTCATTACAAGCTGATATTATATGAGCTCATGAGACTTCGTATAACATCTAAAGAGTCCCTGCAAATAGTGAAGTATGCCATAGCTTGTCGGACATGATGAGCGTGATAATTTCATATTGCATGTCACGCGTTGTGGTCACCGTAATCCTTGGCTTTCTCATCCTCGACACCTTGACTGTTCACCCTTGGCTTCCTTGCATGCCATACCCGCCTCACAACATCTCTTTCATGAACTAAGTAAGTTAGAAGAAACACTATCACTGTGAGCGGTACAGTAGCAGCCCAGTACCACCAGAATGGCGGCCCTCCCTCCTGTCCGAATATATCCGCGGGTATACTGAAGATCGATGCCACACAAGCCGGGGGCGCGAACAGCATGGCCACCAGAGTCAGCGTTCTAGCCGTGCGGGCCTCCAGGACCGAAAGACGGCCGCCGACCATGCCGTTGAGCGCTGCTAGAGACGATGTCATGCGGGCATAGTCTGCGAGACGCGAGCGGAACTCCCGATGGAGGTAAAGAAGGTCGGGAGTGGATGTCCGCCAGTCTGTATAACTAGGAGAGCGGACTGGGCCATGGGTACTATTCATGTGCCGCTGGGAGGGATCGAGGAAATCATCTGCGTCCACCTTGAAGTGCTCGTATGGTTCCTGCCCATGCGGAACGCCAAAGCCGTCCAGCACGTTGCTGAGTGCCTCGAAGTATTCTGGACACTTGAAATGGCTCCACGCGCTCTCGACCTGGCTGGCTTCGTCGATTTCCTGTTGCGTCCTGCGCTGGACCGCCCATCCTGAGGATCGCATCGAGGCTGTCTGATGGCTGACGAAGCCTAGCAGCTGGCAATAGTGGCTGGCGACGATCTTTCTGAGGAATACCGCCGCTGAATCTGGCTCTGTGACAGGTCCCAGCACACTGGAATGATCTCGGATGTAGTAGTTTACATCATCGAAAAGGGATGTGTGCGGCGGAGCTTCGATCCTCGCACCACGGACGTGATCAGGTATGAATTCATGATAGCCGCCTTCGAAGGTTTTGGTAGCCACATCGATCTCCAGCCCGTTGGCTATGACCTTTCTCGGAGGAGGATCGCACAGAATCACAGCTTTGGTGGTTATTAATAACCCACATGTCAGCACACACACAGCACACAGTATCCCTCATGCAAGAACGTGTAAGTGGATGCCAGTATTCTTACTTACCATGCCAGCCATTGCCGTGTTTTTCGGACCAGAATGAACACTTTCGCGGAGCTATAAGAAGCCATTCAGAAGCCTTGCTCCATTTATGACACTGTAAATCTCTTCCTGTCGCTGCGCACTGCACAATGCTGTTCTTCGCGTTCTTCATGTGGTGATTGAAGGATTTATGGCTTGTGACCTGCCACAGTTCGAAATATTCGATCGAGAATCTTCTTCTCGGGTCACAACTCGTTGGGAGTCTTGGACAGTTGATGGTCTCATTGAATCGAAATGTTGTATAGTTCCATTGATGGATATCGAGCATGTCCTGGGGCATGTGTAGGCTTGTCTCTATCAGTTGCATGAGCTTGTGACCGACCTGGCAAGGCCTGCAGGCGGCCGGCGGATGGAGTCCATTGCAGTGTGATGGCGTCTGCACAACGAACAAACGTTTTCGACCTGACTTTGCAGATGATTGTGGGTTCTCCTTCAGGGCTTCCTCAAGCTTGGCCAAGTCGTTCTCGAACTTGATCCCATCCAAACTAGATGTTGCGCCTGACTCTCCAAAGTCCCATATAGAAACGCTCGCTTCCATTGGCAATACTGTCGGGGGGAGTGACCTTGAGCCCAAGGGTGAGAATTGAGTTTACACGATGAAACTTCTGGAGAAGATAAAGAAGCGAAGAGGGCTATTTAAAAGGGAAGGTTTTCAGCTCCAAAGGTGCTTGATTCAGTATTATATGGTGACGAGTTATTATACTTTTCATACCGGCCGGGTGGTCAGCAGCTAGAATCGCCCGACTCACCATTCATATGTAACTACTTAAGCTTATGCATATGAGCACTGCCACACTATTCCTGACCTCCTTGATCCTGCGACATGCATTTCCAAGGGTTAGGCTGCAGCACACCGTCATTTATGCGAAGCTAAAAGGAGTGGCCACTCCCAGTTGGCTGTGAATGACTATGATCTATATAGCTGTGTAACGGTCGGACTCACACATCATTGCTAGACGACTACTTTTTTCTTCTTCTTTCTTTTCTTCTTCTTTTTATATGTATGCACTTTGTGATATTGATCAGATAACGCGTATAATTCTATTATGAAGAGTGATATCAGTACTAAGTGATCATACTTCTGGGCATATCCATCGATCTCAAGCCTACAGTAAGGCATTTTCCATGCAGAAAGATGAAGTATCGATATAGGACAGTTGCTGATAATCTTGATAGTGATATTTGAGGGAATAGAATGCATTCTTAGGCGGGGAATATTGGAAGATTTCTGAAAGGCACACCAATACATGTCCAAAAACGAAAGCGATTCCCGACATCTGATGAATTGAGTAAAACACATACGTACTTATTTACTTGGGGGGTGAAATATGCTAAATAACCTCTGCAACGTTGATCTACACAATCGTCACATCCATCAACTCCCCATTATTTGGGTCCTCGGCCCACCTGGAGTCCCATTCTCCCTCTTGATGCTCAGGAAGAGCTCGCTCGTCTGCCAGACCAATTCTTTCATAGCATCCCAATTGGGAATTTCCCGCAGCCCGAAGGACCAAAAAACAAGGCTCATGCACCTTGGCAATGACCTTGTAGCCAAGAAGAAGGAGAGAGTATTCAGAGCTGCGGCCCCGGGGTACACTCGATGGATCGTCACAGATGAACGGTATGCTCCTCTCATCTTTGTCAAATAACCGAAAGGTGATCTTGTCGCTGCTGTAGTGATCGGCATCCAAGTGAAAGTCAGTGCCATTGTATTGGCAAGATAGATGTCTGATAAGCCGGCCTCGCAGAACAAGTTTGGCCGAGGAGACCTGTCCGAACGGATCCGCGGTTTTGTCGAGGGGCTCTGCTGTCGCCTCCAAGACTTCGACCGAACTCTCCATGAGGAATGCATCCAATGGTGAGATGGGCGCATCCAACGACATAAAAGACCATGTCGGGGCACGCCACGGCTGTGCACGCCTGGGATCGTACACACCAGTGATTGTACCGTTGTCGGAACGCCACGAGGCCGCCGTGTGTGTGACAAACCAACAAAGGCTCCTCACTAGTAATTCCTCGCCCCAGAGCCCCGCAAGGTAAGTGGGCTCGCGACCCAGGTGGCGGGTCAGGAGATGCGAAAACTTCCTTGCCAGACCTGACAATGCGGGAAGCTTATCCTTCTTGTCAGTAATGCTCCGCCTCGTGAAGACGTGCACATAGTTACTCCAGACGTTCCTCCAGAAGAAGGACATATCGTAACCCTCTGTCGAAAGAATATCGGACCGGCGCAGGACAACATTCGGGTTCTCGGTCACGTCGACTTCTGTCTCGCCGAGACCACACTCGCACCATCCCGCCTCGTTGCACTCCCACATCATCTCGTCCGACGTGTAGTGCAAGATTCGGTTCGAGAGGACGCTCTCCTGCATGCACCACGCGCGTGTAGCCAGCGGCTCCGTGGTCGTGGCGTCGGCAGACCAGTCGGCCGAGGTGGGCACGCGGAAGAGGAGACCCCAGTCGCAGTCGTTGTGAAGCTTGGCCACGTTCTCTCGCGTGTATACCTCGCGTCCGTCGCGGAGCTTCCCCAGTGATTTTGTCTGGGTGCCGTACCACTGCTTGCCGAAGATGCCCACAGAGGAGCCCTCAGCTTGCGTGGCAGAGATGGTGAGCAGTGCGTTCGAATAGACGTCACACATCTTGCCAGACTCTCTGATCCACTCCTCGGCGTCGTGCTGAATGATACACAAGGCATCCACCCACAAGTACTGTATGCCCAGCTTCCGGGTGATAGTCACCGCGTCTTGGATCGTCTTGGGCATGTGTGAGAACTTGATGGCCTGGAGGTGTTCTTCGTAGTTTGCCTTGAGCTTGAACTCTGGAAAACTCTTCTTGACCGTCTTCATGGGCGGGTGCTGCTCCCACCAGCCCCAGCAATAACTGAGAGCAACGTACGGCTTATTATCACAAGCCGCTCCCTTGGTCTCGGACAAGAATGGTTCCCTGACACCTTCTTGCCCGACGTCGATGACCCTGGTGGGCATAGGGAGATCCCCAGGCACTTGACATCTCGGATGTTCGGCTCGGCACCTTTTGAGCCACGACGCGGCCAAAGCGAGTGATGTTTCGGAGCCAGAGTTCTCGGAAACCTCGACAGTGGAGCCGATGTATGGCACTTTCGGGTCTTTTTCTTCTTTTTGCGTGGTCTTGCCATTCTGTGTGATTCCGTTTGTGTTCAGGTTTCGAGTGAAGAGCTCGATGGAGTACTTGGGGGCCCTGTACTTGACTCTCAAGGGCTGGTCCCGCGTAATTAGCAGTTCCACGAAGTCATCGTCTTTGAACTCTAAAGTGTACAGTTGAAGGGCTCTCCAGACGAGTTGGCACTCGTCACACTTGGACGACTTCAGGTCACCAACACTGATCCATTTAGGTATTTTGGCCTTTGAGCCTAGCGGCAAGTTTTGTAGTTCCGGTGGGTGGATGTTGGCACAAAGTCCGCAGCTCATTTTCGCATAGATCTGGGATACACAAAACTGAAATTTCGACGGGACAGTATCATAAACGCGGATTTGAGGAGAGGAAGAGGGAGAAGGAGTAGCAGGAGGGGAAAAGAATAAAAAAAAATAATAATTCTTTTACACGTAGGAGCCAAAATTCTTCATGGGATGGTTCCAGGACTCTGCAATGCCAGGCCAGCGGAAGGCAGGGTTTCGCATCCTGTGGATGGATACAGCGTTCTTTGACACGATACACGTATGTGCTATGGATGAGAGATAATTGAGCAGTGATCATGATGTTCAGACATGGCCTACCAGCCGTTCTGGATCGTGGATACGCCGAATATCACGCCTTACCCACTCTTCGAAGTCAAAGGATGCTGCTAACTCATTCCAACCAACTCTTTAGCAAACCCTGAAGTCGGAAAAACCCGTCCAAAAGACTTGGACCCGCTGATCGACCAAATGCAACCCAGCCCCGTAAAAAAGATTTTTGAACATAAGTTTTACTTAGATGGCCAGGAGTTGCGGCCACACGGCGATAAAGAATTTGACCTGGACTCGAATTAGGCAACGATATAAGAGAGCTAATAATAATTTCTACAGAGAACCTCGGTCCACTTGGGTCAGTCTGGAAAGCATCCATCTCAGTATTCAATCACCCTTGGGCGAATAAGACCTTGAGATACGCGAGGGCATCCAAGGGTTTTCTGGTGTTGTTGCAGCTTTTAATACAGATGTGTAAGGCAGCAATCAACTCTCCACTTCTTGTAATATCCCCGACGATCTTCTCTGTGGTATAACTTCGTCTCTTCACACTCAATCCATGCTGATAGCAAACATCTCTCATCTCTATCTTTCAGAACCGAGCCTCAGCAGACATAGCCAGCTTTGAAAATGAAAATAAAAATCCAGTCATCGCGCCCAAAGGTATCTCTGAAGCCATAATACAAGATAACGTCTGGTTCATTAGTAGCAAAATTTTCTCCATAATTATTACTTAGGCTTCAGTTCCGTCACTCGGATCCTTCTCGAGCAGGTTATTATGCTGTAATTATGTGCCCTGTTATCAAAGTGCGGTCCCCTTCATAGTAAGTAAGTAGTTATTAGGCATAAAGTAAAACGCTTATATTTGCTGAATGTATTAAGATTCTTAGCTAAACACCTCGACAAGTAGGAGATAAAGGCGAGCACTGCCGCGCTGCCACTCCTGTAAGTACGTAAGTTGGTTGGGGGGGGGGGTTAGAGATCCTTCGCGCGCTCAGAGACAGCAGGCCAGCCAATCGCTTTGCCCGTGCTGCACTCCACAAATGGCGCTGAAGGCTGGGTCATGCGAAACCGAAACCGATCCCGGCGCGCCAAGTTTGACTCTATCGTAGGAGGACCGTCAGAGTGCTGAGCCACACATGTGCAGTGCCGGCTGAGGTTGACGACTAAAAAGACAGCACAATCTTTGGGCAGGATCAATGAAAGCTGAGTCAAACTCCCCATATTATTTACGAGGTACGAGGAACGAACCCGTCGCCGTGGGGTACAAATGAGCTGGGTGGTGGCTGCGGCGCAGAGTTGTGAAGGTGGTGATGGTGATTTCAATAATAATATAAAAGAGAGGAGAGAGAACCTTTGTAACATATTCATCTGGTCAACTGGTCCGAATCTTGGATAGTCACCTCTTCTATCCACGTCCTCATTGCGGGCTTTTATTAGATAGCCATATCGACCTTCTCTTTACGACACTCAAGATAATAATTAACCAGTTTCTTCACATTCACAAACCTTCCCCACCCCTCCCCACCCCGGGGTCAAAGCAAATCAATACTCGAGTTCCGACTCGTTGGTTGTTGTTATTCGAGGATGACCGTGGTCATGGCCTCACAACTCTACGGTCGCATGGTCGCCAGCCTGCCCCAGTTGATGGCACGGCGTGCTTCCTCCTCTTCTTCCTCCGACGACTGGTACCCATGGAATTATACTAGCATCAACGGACAAGTGTGCGACATGCCACGGCCCATGTTAAACACCGAGACAGCCACCCTAGCCGGCGGCATGGACTTCTTCACCATCAACCAGATCATCACGGGCGCGTGTGCCTGCTTTGTGCTGCTGAGCCTGTTCGTGCTCATGTTCCGGCACGCCACGCACTTTTCGCGGCCCAACGAGCAGCTCAACATCATGCGCATCTGCTGCTATCTGCCCATCTTCAGCATCGGCTGCTTCCTGCAGGTTTCGTTCCCGAACGCCTACGTGTACTTGAACCCGTGGCTCGATGTCGCACAGGCCGTCGCCCTCTGCAATTTCTTCCTCATGATGTGCCAGTTTGTCTCTCCCTCCGACAGCCAGCGCGAGCTGTTCTTTGCAGGCCTCAAGGTGCCACAGAAGAAGAGGAGCAACAGGAGAGGCGGGAGGAGAGGCAGAGGCAGGAGAGGAGGGGGAGACTACGGATACGAGGGTCGGCAGCAGGAGCAGGTCGATGACGAGCCAGTGAACGGCCTGCACTGGTATCGCCGAATGTTCATCTCGATATTTCAGTACCCGGTGGTCCAGACTTTTGTGTCTATCTTGACTGCCATCACCGAAAGCCAAGGGGTCTATTGCCTGGTCTCCTCCAAGCCTCACTTTGCACACCTCTGGCTCGATATTGTCCACACTGCCAGCCTGACTGTTGCCGTCATGGCATGTCTGAGGCTCCTGAGCGGGCTGCGTGGTCATCTGAAGCATCACAGGCCTCTGCTCAAGCTGGCCGCATTCAAGCTCTTGATTGCCGTCACGGGTATCATTCAAGTACGTTAAATCATCATCACCATGATCATCATCATCCCCTCACAGCATAATTATTCTTGGTATATAAATAAAAGCCACCTACTAACAACCCCCTCTTAGCTTGTCTACTGGATCCTTCGGACGGTCAAGCCATCCCCTCTCAAGCCTACAGCCTCCCTCTCCTTCGCAGATGACTTCATCGGTATCCCCGTTCTGGTCATGGCCCTCCTCACCGTCCCTTTCTCGATCCTCTTCCACTTCGCCTACGATGTTCAGACATACTACCTAGAGAACGTCGACAAGAACCTGCCGCTCACCCACAGGGACGCAGAGGCCGGTGACAGCACCGACTCCCCCTCCACGTCTCCTAAGCCCGGCGCTGGCGTGAGCTCGGCAGGGTCATCTTACCAGGGCGGATTTCTGGGTATATGGGCCTGGCTGGGCATGCTCAACCCGAGCGAGCTCATCTCTGGACTCAGGTTTGGGCTCACCATGTTGAGCAAGGAGAACCGGGAGATGGGTGTGAACACAGTGCGGAGGGCCCAGACGGGGGAATTTGATAATTGATTCATTAATTAGGGCTGGGATAATTTCTTATGTGCCTCGTTGAGAATGTAATGAGAGGATGTGAGGTCATGATCTTGATGTCCAATATAACTATTGCAGCTTTCATCTTCTCTCTTCCATGAATTGGGCTTGTTAATACAACTTACTATTGGTCTCCAACCACTTCGAAGAAGCAACGCTGAACGCTGATGTAGGTGAACAAGACATCAGCCAGTGTTTTGGCAAGAGTGGGGAAAAAGGGCCATTCCTTATTATGTACGCGCTTGAGTGTACATGACAATGATTTACAGACACTATGCAGGTTTTTTTTTTTTTTTAGGTACATGGAGAAGATCCTTTGGTCTGTATGCTCATCTGAAAACCTTTATTCTTCTTTCTCTTTCCACAAGACAAAGACTCAAATGAAGTCAGCCCCACTCGAAGTAGGACCAAACCCGGCCAGAGAGACCCCGGTCCTCCCCCAGGTGCGGAAATTGGCCGGGTTCCCAGGCTCTTTGTGGGCATCGTGATGGATGTACGGCCACTCTTCCCTCGATGCTCTTCCGGCTTCTTCTGCGCTGGTGGGTGGTGCTTGGGCGCTGGAGCCGGTGGTGTGCTCTCGATCTAGGAGGAAAGAGTCTATGCGGTTCTAGTAGTAAACGCATGAATGTCAGATTTCGGGGGGGAAAGATCTGGGGGTTTTTTAGGTTCATAAATACCACAGGGAGGAGAGAGCACTTACCCAATCAACGCCACCAGCTAGGACGTCGTCCAGGGGGTTGTCACTACTACTCGAAGCCCGACCCTTTCGAGTTCCCAGGTCATCCAGCCATGCATAGCTCCACAGTACAGAATGCCCCTTATACGTCGCCGCTACTTTCTCGGATAAAGAAGTAGATTCTTGTTGGTCGTTGGCGGCGGCGGAGGACCATCCTGGCATGAGCGGTGGCGTTCCACATTTCCGCAGGGCATTCGCCGCGTAGTTGAGCTCTGTATTTGGGGCAACAGACGACGACGAGGAGACCGCTTTCCTTCCTCCTCCTTCTCCTTCACCTTCACCTTCCCCTCCAGTATCGAGCGATAATAATCCCGCCTGGCCCTGCTGCTGCTGAGGGATCGTGGAGAGGATGTGGTTGAGGACTTCAGTTGCATGGGCTGCCTCTTTACACATGCCACTCATCATGCTCCAAAGGGTGCGGGCTCTCTTGAGAGCGTTGACCTTGCGCTCTGTATCTTGCTGGGTGGTGCTAAACATAGTTGTAGTCATATTCATTTTTACTGTGTCAGCAATCCAGTTCAGAAGTTTTCAGCAAGAAAGAAAGGAAGAAAGGGGAGAGACAGGATAGGCGGATAAGACAAAGGGTTGCATTACCTCTGGCGATCCCCGACAAGGAGGTCGAGACATATGCACATAGCCGCCAGCAGAAAGTCATGATATCCCGTGTTGGTCAGCATATATCTCTTCTCAAACAGCCTGGCCCCTCGACGGCTGTGCTCTTCAAACTCGGCCTGGAGGTCCAACAGCCGCAGCGAGGCATCCCGACACGCCTCGCGCGAGCCCTCGTAGACGTCGTTCTTCTTGTCCAAGGTGAGATATCTCCGGTGCAGCACACACATGGACTTGAGATAGATCATCTCGCACAGCAAGCGGCGCATGATGACATCGGGCACATCCGCGAAGCCGCTCTCTCGGATGGGCCTGTACCGTAGGCTTGACGGTACGTCGTCGTGTAGCGTTCGCAGGTCGGCATCGAGGCGTCTGACGTCACCATAATAGGGCAGGGTGATGCTCAGGGCCTGCTGGACGACGCGGCGCAGGAGCTGGGTCTGTCTGCTGTAGTAGACAAAGCCCAGGATGGGCGTGAAGTCACCTGTGGGCCTGGCCTGTGGTAGAATCTTGCTGTCCTCGTTGAAGTCGTCGTCGTGTAAGTTGGCGGGCAGCCGGGTGTCCACGTCGGTGTCCTGGACGATGGGCGGGATGCCTAGCTGGAAACTGTGGACGACATCAAACCACTCGAGCGTGAACCAGGTCCTCCTGCGCATCTCTGCCTCGAACGGAGAGATCCTCAGGGAGGCGTCGCTCGGGCTCATGTTGGAGGCATCGCGGTGATATCCCATGCGCTGGGCGAGTCGTACGGCCGTACTGATCGAGTGCCAGCACAGGGGGTCCGCATCGCGTTTCTGCAGGACCAGGTGCATACCGAACAACAGGGTAGCCTCGACACAATAAGGCTTTCCAGAGAGGTAGTTGCCTGCCACGAGGCAGCGGTAGGCCATAGAGCTGAGGTCTGCAATCTTGTCCTCTGTCTTTGCAGCGAGGGAGGAGGCTGACCTGTTTGCGCCTGCACCTCTTCCTCCTCCTCCTCCTCCTCCTCCTCCTCCTCCTGCACCGCCAGCCCCCACAACACCTCTCGAGGCCTGTTGGAACATGGAGGTTGACAGCAGGGTGAAGAGGATGCTGATCCAGAGGAAGCTTGTCTTTTCTGGGTCCTGCCAGAACTTCTGGTAGGTCTGTTGGAACTGGCCCGTGTGTAGCGTCGCGGGGATCATGTAGATCTGCTGGAAGTAAAAAGTGAGCAAGTCGTCGCACTCAACCCTGAGAGGGAGCCGTCTCATGACCTCTTGGATGGTCAAGTGGTGCTGTTCTGCTGGCCCTAGAAAAAGAATTTGGCCCACGTCAGAAGCAGCAGGTGGTGAGGAGGCAGCTCTTCTTGTTGTTGTTGATGATGGTGGTGGTGGTTGTGCGACGTTGCTGGTGGTGGTGGTGGTGGTGGAGGTATCGACGAAGCCCTGGAGGTCACGTATACAGTCGAGGACGGCCTCGTAGCTGGTGGCGCCGACAAAGCGCACCTCGTTGCCCTCCTTGCTCAGATGTCCGCTGCCGACGACGGGTTGTCCTTGGACTGTGCCTCTGTCATGATCTCCATCTCTCTCAGCAGAAGCATCACGCGAGGCACCTGTCGAGCTGGTCTCGCCCTCGTTGGCGACAGCAACATTACCACCAGAGGAAGCCCCTTCTTGGTTCATGAGCCCGCTGACCAGGCTCTCCAGTACTTGCAGCTTCGCCTGAATCTCACCCTTTTGTACTGCTCCTGCTTCTGTTGCTGAACTGCTCCCCTGACGGCCACCCACACCCTCGCCGCCACCATCGACGCCACGGCCCCCACGCCCTCCTCCGCCTCCTCCGCTCGACGACCAAAGAAAGAACTTGCACGAGGCCTCATCGTGTCTCTTCACGCACGAGGCGCACGGCTGCTGGCGATCACACCTCAGCTTGCGGCTGCGGCAGGGAAGACACGAGACGACCTGGCGGTTGCGCCTGATGACTTTTCTGTGGGGTTCGGTGGTTGAGGTCAGGCGGAAGACGCCCGTGTAGTCGGCCACGTCGATGTTGTTGGGCATGGTTTTGATGTGATCTTTTCTTCTCTTCTTTCTCGCTTCTTCTTACGTCCTAAGTGTGGTTCCCAGGAGTTCAAGTAAGCCCTGGAAAAGAAAAGGAAAAGAAGAAAGAAAAAGGAAAGAGAAAGACAAGGGGTGCACGTGTTGTTGTTCAACGAATGAATGAATGAATGTCTTGGTGTAAGTTGCTTGCCCGAGGACGAGAGAGTCGTCCTAAGTCCGTTTAGGCCCCGTAGAATGCGCCGAGGTAGGAAGCACGGATCCGACGGTGCTGGGCCTTGTGCCGGAGTTTGTCGGATATTTTAGTAAGAGGAAGGACGAATTCCCCTGCTGACAATTGCAAGTAAAAGGTCCATTATTCAGGTACTGCAATATTTATCGCTTAGGAAACAGCAATTGTTGTCTTTTAAAGAAGGAGAAAGAAAAGAACAGTCACGAAAAATTAAACATGATTTGTTGTGACAGAAGGCGCTATGGTGAAGCCAGCGCCTCCTTCCCTCCCCGTGATATGGAAAAAGTGGATCAACATAACCCTAACCCTCTTATGTATCTGCTGTACATATAAACCAACCACCTAATTATGAGCCTTGAGATGATGGCCTCATTAAACGTCTTACAGATCAAGCCTTGAGTCTGGTTATCGCCGATCGGCTTTTAGCAAACAGGTGTTACAAATGTGTGGTGTGTATTACAGTATTGAGCATGAATACATACTGTAATGGCGCATGTGTGAGAAACAGAAAGGAAAAAGAAGCCAAAGCAGGCAACGAGCTACACAATCATATCACGGTTCGAACTGCTGCTGGATGGAAGACGACCAAGGGAAACCTGGACCGGGTCAGGATTGCTATGCGACTCCTCTCTCGTCCATCCGGAATCCATTCCACGGCAGAGCAGCCTCATACCAAAAAGGTATGGGGTAATTATGTACCATCTTAATATTACAGCCCAATAAGTAGTGCCTGAGAGAGTAGTTAATTATTGCTTCTCCCGTTTCCCTGTAACGGTACCAAGTCTTCCTTGGTTAACTTATTATTCTGTTGTATATCCGATGGCAATGTGATAGGCTCAACAGTAGGAGCAATATTACCACTTTTGCGTAATGACAAAAGAGCCAGAACTTGTGCTTGTGGTGGTGACACAATCGATGGAGGAGGGTACTTGATACAGCAAAAGTCTCCGTCCTCAGGGCTCATCTCCCACAATCCTCTCGTCTTCTTCCTCTTCCACGATCGGGTCTGTCTCCTCCAGCCCCCTCAACACCTCCTCGATCTCCGACGGATCCGTAATAGCCCACACACCACCGCCCTTGACGGCATCGGTCCCTCGGATCCCGACCTCCTTTCCCACCAGGTTCCTCCCCACTTTCCCGGGGCCTATGCCGATCCACCGCCTGACTTTTTCCTGCTGGTCCAGATACCGTATGCTGTCCCACCACCTCACTGTGTCCAGGCACGACCTGGCCACAAGGTCCTTCAGCATGGTCTTGCTCTCAAAGGGCCTCGCCGTGACGTTGCTGATCGCCCTCACCTTCCCAGGAAACGTGACAAGCTCTCCTTTTTGATCCTCTTCCTCCTCCTTCTCGTCATAGCCTTTTCGCCTTTTTGCCGCCGCCGCTGTCGTCCTCATCCTGCTCTTGCCATCCAGCAGGTGCCGCATGGTCGCGACGGCGGGCTTCATGATGGGACTGTGAAAGGGACTGTCGCTGTTCAGCCGGACCGCCCTCGGGTCATGACCTAGGAACTGCCGCACGTGGGCCACCAGGGTCTTGATGCGCTCGATGGACCCGCTCAGCACGATCTGGTTCTTGCTGTTGATGTTGGCAATCTTGACCTGCTGGATGGGCGGGACCTCGGAGTCGGTGCCGCTGTCGGACTTGTCGCTGCTGGGCACGGTGAAGTTGTTGACGGCCTCGATCAGCCCTGCCAGGTATTCGGGCTCCGTGACGATGGCCACCATCCCATAGTCCCCGCCGTACTCCTCCCTTGCCGTCGCCGTCGCAGCCGCCATCACCTCGGCCCGCCTCTTGACCAGATACAGACTGTCCTCGAACGCAAGGTATCCGCCCGCCACCAGGGCCGCGAACTCCCCCAGGCTGTGGCCCAAGGTGAAGTCGATGCGGTCGCAGACACGGAAGCCAAACTCGCGCTCGAGGACGCGCAGGACGAGGATCGACGTCGCCATGATCGCGGGTTGGGCGTGGGGGGTCGCGGAGAGGAGCGAGTTGGGGCCCTCAGCGATGATGCGCGTCAGGGAGTAGCCCATTACCATGTCGATCTCGTCGAGGATGGGCGCGGCGGTGCGAGGGAACGCTTGGACCCAGGGGGTCAGCATGCCTACTTTCTGGACGCCCTGGCCTGGAAAGAGAGAAAAGAGAGGTAGGGAGCCTGTTGTTAGTGATGAAGAATAGAAGAAAGAAGAAGAAGAGGAAACTCGGCATCGTACCTGGGAAGAACAGTGCCGTCTTAGGCCGTGTAGCCCGGTTGAAGGACGAGGCATGGCGTCGTCGTCCTTGTAGCTGCTGCTGCTGCTGCTGTGGCTGCTGCGGCTGCTGCGCCTGACCACCTCTCGAGACCACCCTGGATGCTATTGTTGAAACCGTCCTCCTCCTCTCCGCAGTTCTAGGTCCAGCCTCCAGACATGGAGGTATTATAGTCTGGCAGGTCGGCAGGGAGGCTAGCCCGCGCAGAGGAAGGAGGAGGGTGAGGGGGAGGAGGCGGATGGGGATGCGGCGGCTTGACGCTGGTATTCGTGTTGCTGTTGCTGTTGCTGTTGCTATCTTCATCGTCGTCTTTTATGTTCGTGACTCGAACCGACTCGCTGCCCTTCTGCCGCCACACACTTTCTCTCTCCCTCTCCAGCTGGCCCAGCTCGAGATGCCAAGCCGCGCGACGATCCGCGAGAGAGAGAAAGGAGAAAGAAAAGGTCACGACATTAAACGCTCGGGAGTCGCCCTTTCTGTGGTAGTCGTGGAAAGGTGGTGTGAGAAAAAGTTCATCAAAAGTAAGTAACAATGCGGATGGGGGAAGGGAAACCCACACAGCCTCGGCTCATAAAGTACAGCTGCGATGACATACGATCGGCGTCATGTTAGGTTTGGCAGTGGGTACAGTACAATAGACGCCAGGGGAAGGAACAAGGGCCTCCCTCTTGTGCTTTAGGCAACCTGAGGAGGATTAGCCGCTGCCGAGGACAGGCGAGCGACTCTTTTCCGCTGACCCGCCGTAGCCGAGGCTTTTGTTAGGGCGTCTGGAAGGGTATAGTGGGTAAGTTGCCCGTAACTCCGCCTGTAGACGCTGTACTGTAGACGCTGTGGGTGCTCGCGCTTGTGAGCGAAGAAGAGTTGTCGCGAAAGACTTTATTTAAACCAAACGATCTCTGCTCTTTACTTAGCAGCATAGTGTACACATAACACCCGAGCTTTAGAAAGATCATCACATTGAATACGCAGCAACGTACTTGTCCATTGTTCTTTTTCTTTCTTCTTTCTTAATTTAATTTCTCTATCTCGGGCCCGGATGAGCATACAAGAGCGAGTCGTTTTAGAATGGTGGTGGGAAAAGAGGCATGCTGTTAGATGAGAATTACACCAGGAACAAGTCCATGACCTTGTTAGATAGTCTCAGTTTCATTCTGATAAAGCTTTTTTCTTCTTTTTTCTTTCTGTTTTGATCTTCCTCTTCCTTTTGAAATATCCCCCCCCAAAAAGGGGCTACTTAACCTGCACTTCCGCGTGACCTTCTCGCGTCGACGTCCTCCTTTTTGAGACTCAGGAAAGACCAGACTCGTTTTCTCCTTACGAGTCCATGTGGCCGTATTGTCTCTTCCCCGTTGCGCAATTCGTCCTCCTTCTCCTTCCTCTTCGCAAGTAGTCAAAGTTACTCTCGACCTACTCACTCTGTGCACCCCGGGTGAAGGCCAGATATGCCCCCTTTCAAAGGACCTTGGAGGCTCCCTTCCGTGCACGGAAATGAAATGGGTGAAAAATTCGAGGTAAGGATATGGAGAGGCCCCTGGTTTAGCTTTTTTTTTTTGGTTTTTTTTTTGTTTCTTCTTTCTTTCTTTTCTTTCATCATCAACCATTAAAAAGGGTATCTTGGACAAGCAAGAGAGACTAAAACAGTTGCTACAAACCAAACAAGAAAAAGCAGTGCAAAGAAGCTGAAGGAAATGAAGAGGAAACAAGAAAAAAGATGAAGAAAAAGAGAATATATATAGGAAACCCTAGGAAATCCATAACAAGTCCAGCTTTTCTATTTCCCCCCTTCTTTTGCTTTCAGGAATACGGCGATGCGATACCCCTGGTGACCTTGGCTGGATTACCAGTACAGATGCAAAAGGCCGGTTGCGTCTAGATTCACAGTCACATATGTTAACGGTTGGCTTATATGATGGGTAGAGAAGAAAGGAAAAAGAGAGAAAGGTATAAAGACATACCCTCGTTACCAGGCTCATGGCGCCAACAGTTGTGCCCCTCCCAATCTTCACACCCCCAAGAATCACCACGCTGCCCCCAATGAAGCAGTCGTCCTCGATGACGATTTTCTGGCCCTGGCACGCTCCCTTTGCGCCGTTCCTTCTCCTCGGGTCGGTCGTCATGCTCGTGGTGTAGAAGCTCACGTTAGGCCCAATGACGACGTTGTTGCCGATGATAACCTCGCACGCGTCCACCATGGTGCAGTTACGCCCAATTACGGTGTTCTTCCCGATCTGGATGTTGTATCCATAGTCGCAGGTAAAGGGAGCCTCCACGACGACGTGGTCGCCCACACGCCCAGCGTTCGTCACGGGCACCGTCTGCACGGGCGAGAGCTGGATGGGCACCTTGGGCTGCAGGATCTCGCGGAACAGCCGTGCCCTCTCCTCGGGGGATGCACCGTTGGCCGGGTTCATGCTGTTATTGAACCGGCAGAGCGCCGCATTGCAACGCTCCCTCTCCAGCACGAGCTCCTTGTCGAACGGGTAGTACTGCCTCTCCGCAAGCATCTCGTCCTTCTCGCGGCGGCCACCACCGCCTGCGACTGCTGATGCGGGCGAGGGGAACTGTGAGGTGTGCGAGAGGGCGAGCTGTGCCGTGGTCTGGGCCGTGCTGCTGGACTGCGGCGTGCTGATGGGGCTGTTGGTACGTGTGGCGCGCATGATGTTGATGTGAGGGAGGGTGGTGCCCGTGCTGCTCTGTGGTGTCATGTCTGGCTCGGTGGAGCGGGTGAGATCGTGTAGAGGCGGCACACGCTGGTATTCCTTGGGTCCTCTGTCGGGGAAAGGCACGGGTGCGGCGCTGACAGGAGTCGGGAAGACGTTGGCGGACGTGCTGCTGCTGGCGGTTGTGTAGGCGGTAGAGAGAGCAGACAACTTATTGTTGTCTGGGCTGACGACGGGTGCGCTGGGAAGGGTGGACGCGGTGGGCCTGTCATCATCCGAGTAGAGGGGCCGACCCTGGGGCGGCTCAATTCTTAGCGGCTGGCCTCGATATGAAGGAAGAGGCTCTCGCTTCTGTTGGCTCAGGGGGGGTTGTGGCTGTTGTTGTTGTTGTTGTGGTGGTGGTGGCGGTTGTTGGTTGGGATAAGGCGGCGCCTGCTGAGGCATGCCATAGGCGCCTGGCGGCTTGTAGGATGGATCCTTTGACTCGATCTGGACGGTCTGCGCCTTGCTCTCCGGCTTGGGCCATGATCCTCTCTGTGGAGGGTATCCGGCGCAGACAAAGCCCCCCTTCAGACAGTTGGTACCTAAATTCATCGCCAGTGTTAGCTATATCGAAGGGGTATGTATGGCCTTCCGAAGTATGACCTATTTTGTAGACTACTCACATTCGGGCTTTGCCTCGTCGCACTTCTTCTTCCTCTTCCGGCAGGTCAGGCAGCCCGTCTTGGTCCGATTGCTGAAGTTGCGCTTCCTCTTCTTGTCGGACTGGATCACGCCGTCCCTTCGCTGCTCAGGAGTGTACGGTCCCGAATAGACCATCAGCCGGTCATCGCCTTCAGGGCTCGTCTGTGGATACTCATGCTCGGCGGCAGCCCTCCGCAGCGCCTCGCCTATCTGCTGCTCCTCGCTCTGGGCCGAGTCAGGCGCTGCCGACGGAGGCTGGCTGTAGACTGATCGCTCGTCACGGCTAGTGTGCGGAGAATACCACGACTCACGGTCCCGTTCACGCTCACGATCCCGCTCTCGTTCTCGATGCTCATCGCTATATGTATGGTACTCGCCCCGTGCGCGCCGTTCCAGGTCGTAAATGTCTCTGTCTCCATCCCTGGGCGGTTCGGAGAACTTTGACCGTTCCTGGTGGGGTATCTCCTGCTGCCTCTCCACCGACATGGGCATCTCCCTGCGTTCATCGGCAGGATCGTCGTGTGACCTCTTCCTCTTATGCGGCGAGGGTTCAGCCTCGGGATAAGTTGCTGCAGAAGAAGAAGGCTGCGGATGAGGAGTAGCCCGGCCCTGTTGACTTCCTCCTCCTCCTCCTCCCCCCTGTGTTGGCGAGGCCTCACTCGACGATGACTCTCGTTGTTGCCGTTGGTCCAGAGGCGGTTGTGGTGGTGCTGGTTGTATTGCTGTGGTCCCATGGGCGCCGTCGACAGAGCCAGCACGTTGCAAGTCCACAGATAATCCTCCATTCGTGTCCTGCATCCCCCTTTTTGGCGAACCCCCGCCGTTCATAGCTGTGAAGCTTGCCATCTTGTTTCGTTCGTATTAGGAACAGCAACACGCAGGCGGGCTATTTGTAACAAGGCGTATACCAGCGCCAGGTGGATAGATGAGGTGACCAAGTGGATGGGTTGGATCCTCTTTTTTTCTTGTTTTCTTTCTCCTTTGGTTTTTCTTCCTTGTTCTTTTTCTCCTAAACAAGTCTTGCCGGGGAGGAAAATTAGTGAGAGGTCACCCACGCCAGCCGAGAATGGCGAGTACGCACTCTTTGCTCTCTCTTGGGGTAACGCAACACCCCCTCCTGGGACGGTTGGGTTTGTTTCGAAGGGGAAGGTGTGAGTATAGACAGGAAGATGAGAAACTTGACGTTTCGCAGAACACGACGGCCAGCTTTGAACCAGGAGAATCGATTAAAGATGCCGGCAGTGGTCCTTTTTCCCAACAACCCCGCCACACACCCACCAGAGAGAGCACCAGTCACTCACTATTAAGACCTGTGATATTGAAGGTGGTACAAGCAGAGAGCACAAGAAACTGAGACACCAAGCTGAGATTTCTTCCTTCTCTCACTCACGCCCGATCAGGACCCGCGTTCCTGGTGCCAGCTCGACAGACTGTGTTGGGTGTAGCAAATGAGGGCGGGGGGGAAAATAAGGAAAGAAAAAAAAACACAAAAGAATTGGTGGTGCCTGTCTTCAGCAAAACACACGCAATTTCTCTGTGCTCCGTCCGAGTAAGCGCCGATATCGTC
This sequence comes from Cryphonectria carpinicola, assembly GCA_014849955.1. Lineage (NCBI taxonomy): Eukaryota > Fungi > Ascomycota > Sordariomycetes > Diaporthales > Cryphonectriaceae > Cryphonectria > Cryphonectria carpinicola. The sequence goes on along the minus strand of JACWRQ010000327.1, from coordinate 24,756 downwards.
TGGCCTTCACGACGCCCGAGTCCTCCGCCGCCTCGGATTAAAAAAGATTAACAGGTATCACGGACGCATGCGTCTGTCTCGTGCACCCGAGGTTCGAAAATTATTAGAAGGGAAAAAAGGGCGGGCCGTCAAATTGGCGAGGATTGACAAAAAAAGAAAAAGTGGATGTTGTCAGTGATGCACGATAGGAATTTTTCAATAAAAAAAGGAATTGACTGCCGGAGGAAACAATTCTTTATCGTTGTTATTCGGTGGAACGGAAAATGGACAGAGAAGATGATAGAGATGAATTGACCAGCTTCGCGCCGCGTGAGATGAGAACCTTCTCTGGATGAATCAGCGACTAAATGTGTGATCAGCGCGAACCCATCCTCCGAAGAAGGGGGGGGGGGGGAGCAAAGGTGTAGGGGAGGCGGAGGGAAGGAGGGAGAAAGAGGGGCCTAGAAGTGAGGAAAAAGGCGGCGGGGTTCTTTGGGAAAATGTGCTGCGCGTGCAGTAAGGTAAGGCCAAGCCAGGCAGGGCAAGGCAAGGCGAGGAGGAGCCTAAGGTAGGGTGAGGTAAGGTAAAAAAGTTCAGGTAAAAGGGTAAGGTAGGGGTGTGTGTGTGTGTGTGTGCGCGCATGTGTAGATGGTGGTGGTGCGGGTATGGAGCCCTGGGGTGAAGGGCGCAGGGTAGGGCCAAGCAACTGGGATGGGATAGGACAGGACAAGATAGGAGAGCGTGTTGCCGTGCGCGTATCTTGCTTTAGGACGCAAAAAGGTGGGTGGGCCTGGGCAGGGCAGGGCGGCACAGATTGAGCCCATAGACGGGCAGGACGGGGGTTGTAGCTAGACGCAGAGGGAGGAGGAGGTGGTATGTATGTATGGGTACCTACATAGTACGTTACGTAGCTTGGATGGGTTGTCTTGTCTTTGAGGAGTACGGTACCTCTCTGCTTGTCACTCTTTGAAGCTGTGGGCCAGGGTTGGCCCTCTTCTCTTGTTCGAGGTTACTTCGACTTTGGGTCGATCATCGAACTGCGCCGCCTAGCTTCGGTCAGACTACAAGGAATAGTAGAGCCGACGGAGATTTTATTGTCTCTGGATTCCAGCGGATGGGCGGCAAGTGGTTCTCCCCTTGATGGACTGTGAGAGTAGAGAGAACAAATATATCTGCTTGCTTGGTCGAGGTGAGCCTTTGATTCCTATCAGCATCATCTCTTGTAGGTAGTCCGGATAGGAAATGTCACTGGATGAAACGGTAGGGAGCAAAGAGGGTTCAAAAGATGAAGGAGTGAATTGGTTTGTACAGGTAGCCTGGTCTCCCCACACAGGTCCAGGGAGGGGGGGGGGGAAGGGAGGCGGAGGAGGACGAGGAGGGGTGAGAGAGACACGAGGGAGTAGGGAGGGAGAGAGACACACTCGCCTCCCGCCCTCTTTGCTAGTCGCGCGGGTAAGGCACAGGGTCATAATTTCCAATAAAACCCACAATGTCAAGGGAACGCGGCAATCTGAGCAGGCCTGCAACGTTGACTGACTTTCCAACGCCAAGTGGAGACGCCGGAAGGGGGAACGTGAAAGAAAAGGGTGGAGGGTGGAGGGCAATGCAGGGCCAGGCCTCCCAAGATTTCAGGCGAATTGTACACGTCAGAGCCACAGGGAAGGGAAAGAAAAAAAAGAAGAAAAAAAGAGGGAACCAACAGCAGCGAAGGAAGAGAAGAGGAGGACTAAAGAAACAAGTAGCAATATGTCACCCTGCACAATACCCCAGGTCTGCTGACTGATGATGACGATGTTGTTGTACATACGAGAAAAAGAAAAAAAAAATAGTTCCGTACAGTACAGATCGATCAAATAACCATTTGCTGCATGGTCCAGTCTAGGCATCCGCTTGTCTCGTCGCTAGCGACAAAAACAAAGCGTGACGATGTGTGTGCGTGCGTGCGTGCGTGCGTGTATGTGTGATGAGAGTGTGCATGTGAATGGTTGGTTGCTCGGCAGAGTGCCATGGTACCAGAGCGTGTACCATAAAAAAAAAAAGTACTATACGTCTTTTTTTTTCCTTTTCCCTTTTTTGTCACTTGCTGCAGGGGGGATGCAGTGCACACTGCAGAGTGTGATCGGATCACCGTCTTTGGATGAAGTGCTTTTGGCCAGATTCCCTATTCAAGCAATATTTGCACAGTGCAGGATATACGTTCAAGGATTAAAAAAAAAAAAAAAGGGAAAGAAAGGAAAAAGGGCAATTCGCGAATAATATGCGCAGGTTTTCAAAGTATGTTATTTAAATAAAGTGAAAGCACTCACCAACAGGGAAACTGATTAATTGGGATAAATTGGTCGATAGGTGGTGATGACCTCGGCCCAAGACTACTGATTGGAGTCGCCTGATGATGGTGAGTGAGTGAGTTGAGGTCACAGAATCGAGCACAGCTGCAAGCTGTGCAGGTGGTCCAAAGATTGGTCCAAGAAGTTCGTCGTCCTTGCCTCGGGGGGATTCGCCTTGACTTTTCTTCTTTTTGAGTCGAGATGGATGGATGGATGGACGGATGGTTCGACCTTCCCTTGCGTCAGTCAATCTGAGAAACCCTCGTGCGCTGCTTGTTCGACTCCAGTTGTCTCTCGAGGTGCTGGCTGTGCTCTTGTCGTTTTTTCTCTTTCTTTTCTAGATCCAGCTGAAGAGTCGAGATAAAGAGCCATCAAAAGGAAACATAAAGGGAAGGTAGTAAAGGCTTGAGGATGGGAGACTTGAAGCAGGCAGGAAGAGTCTCTCTGGGACCGCGCTTGAAGGGGGTGGGAAGGAACCTTGCCGCTGGCGCGCGATTATTATGGAATTCAGGGCGTCTGCTCAAGGGACAGAGCGAGCCACTACTTCAGTACAGAGGTACATAGTACAGTAGTACTAACACCCTAGCGGGTAGCACAGTGTGTTCGGCCGGGGCTGACACACGGCAGTCGGCTTTTGGGTGGTCTTCCCTGACACACACTAGGTCGTCTAAGCTAGGCTTGCGCATCGTCCCTGCCGACTTTTAACTATGGTGGTGGGTGTTTTTTGTTTGTTTGCCGGGACTGCTCTTGCACGGTATTTGCATGTATGCAATGCATGTTCAACCAAATCACCTATTCTTTTTCAGCTTGCCTCTCTGCCCTGCAGCAGCCTCAAAACAGGTTTCGATACTACTCTACGTAGTAGTCTTCCTCTCTGCATGCCCTGTCGAGATTGTCACCTTTTGGGTATGGTTTTGCTTTGGGCTTCTTCGCTGCACTGTTGAGCTGGCACATGTTACATACATACAATACAACCTCGGGAGTCCGAACCCTGAAGAGGAAAAAGAAGACGGATGGCGTGGCTCCTCTCAGGGCCTCTCCCCCTCCCCCCTCCCCCCCCCCCCTCCTCATCTGAGCCCCGAGGTAGCAGCGATTGCGACACAAAAGACGCGAGATTAGCCAGCCACTTACGCTCCTTCACAGCGGTTGTAGCTGTATGGACAGAGAAAAAGAGGGCGGTGCGCGCGCGCGCGCGCGAGAGAGAGATTTGGGGTGACGAACGATGGTTGTGTGTCCAAGGTGGCGGAGTCACGGGAAATAAGATGAGAAGAGGGAGAGATGCGCAGGCCAGCCGCGGGCGGGCGGATTTGATGATAAGACAAGACGTGGCGGTTGGAGGATCGTAAAAGGATTTCCCTTTCCCTCCCAACCCCAGAAAAAACTATATCTGTACAAGGAGGACTCATTTGGGTCTCTTTTGAGTTGGCCCAAGGTCAAGACCCAACGGCCAGCAGGAGGAGGAGGAGGAGGAGGACATGATGTTGCCAGACGAGACTGCTACCTGCCATGATACAGTAGTAGTGGATACTGTACTGCACGCCATTGGTACATGGAACATAGACGTACATAGTACAGATACAAGCCGGGCAGTGGGTCCTTTGGGCAGAAGCCCGCTGCCCCCCCCCCCTTGTCACGTTCAGGTACACCACAAACCCACTATAGCACATAGCTTTCTTCTCTCTCCTCTCGTTTCGATACCCGCAGGGCTCGCGCCAAGTTCGCATCGGCTCCAATGTTTGGGCTGCATGGCGCTTGTCCAGCAGTGTGTGTGTATCGGTAGCACACAATAAATACTATGTAGTACTCACTGTAACACAACAACACCCGATGAGGATGTCGATCCTGTGGCGTGACTCTCTCCATCTGGTCGATAGTCTTGGGGGCTTTTTTTTTTTAATAAAAAATAATTTTTTAAAAAAAAGAAGAGAGAGAGAGAGAGAGAGAGAGAGAGAAAATAAAAAAGGTGGAGAGAGATGGAGACAGGTCTCCACGAATATGAGAAAGATAGAGAGAGAGAGGAGACCCCATTTCTGGTCGGAATAGTTCGTGCTAAAGAAGCGCGCTGGGTGCCTTGGTACGCCCGAAAGGGGCGCCGCCCGTTCCGCCGCTCGATCCGACGAAGGCGGCCCAGGGACAGGGCTGCCAATGGATGCTGAGAGGGGGAAATCAAGCATTGGGTGGAAAAGAGCAGGGCCATCCCTTTCTCGCTAATCGCAGCCGCGGGCTGACGATAATCCTAAAGTGTCAGACAAGACCACAGGACACCTGGCTTGGCTATACTTATACTGTAGTACAGCACACTACTGGAAGCAAGTCAAGAAAAATATACACAGAATCTTGGCAGGACAACGTACGTGCAGCCAAGGAGCAGATAGACAGACACAGACTCTCTCTCTCTCTCTCTCACACACACACTCTCTCTGTGTGTGTGTGTGTGTAACATGGTATTACATAGTACATACAATAGTATAGTATGTACGTACTTACGTACATAGTTGTTGCTCCCTTGGGGGCGATGGTCAGACGGAAGCTGGCATAGGTTATTTTACGAGAAAGACGTGTTTGTCCGTCCGGGGGAGAGGGGGGCAAGATTTTAGGTAGAATCCTCCCGTCTGCGCTGTCGCCTACCCATGGATAGATGTAGAACTGAAGTAATCATGTACTATGTACTGTTGCACTGAGAAAAAAGAATGAAGAGGAAGATCACCGTCAGCCAACTCACACACACACACACACACACACACACACACACACACACACACACACACACACACACACACACTCACTCACTCACCCACCAACAAACCAGCAAATTATTAGCCTAGTAGCAATGACAACACTGCTGCCGCCGCAGCTAGTACTACTACGTAATTCCGGCATCCCGACAATGCAGGTTGGTGGTATCCTATGGCCCAGAAGAGAGAGAGAGAGGCATTAGTCACCCTGCAGAGAGAATGAGAGACAAAAAAGAAAGAGAAGATCGGGAATACAAGACCTTCCGGATGCGGCGGATGGCACATCATTACTCAAACACCACCCTGTGGATCAAATATCACTTACTTGGGACTGCCAATTGGCAAAAGAGATGTCTCTTTTGTGTCTGGAGCTTCCATTCCGCCTGTCCCCGCCGCCGGTGATCGCGCTTAGGGCCACGTTCAACGCGAGGAACCGGGGGAAAGGGGGGGGGAGGGGGATGCCATGAGGCAAGCCTGACAAGGGATGCACGTCACTCTTTTTTCCTTTCCTTTTTTTCTTCTTCTTCTCCAGATAAGATTCTAGTATTTCAATCCTTCAGAAAGAGAATCAGGCCATTGGGCATCACCAATGAGATGCGATCCGGTCTGTGCCTGGGCTGGGTTACTGTCCCGGTCACACTACAGACCAAAAAGCCTCACTCGGGTTTTTAGAGAGCTCTCTCTCTCTTTTCTCTCTCTCTCTCTCACACACACACATATACATCCCCCATCATCGCGGGAGATCGTCGTCGATAGAACGAACAGTGTGCACACACAACGTCGTGTCTGACAAGAGTTCTCGGTACTCGGCCAGTGTGTCGGCTGGTCGGGATAGTCTGTAGCACCGGAGTCCAACGACCCCGGAGCTGATGCGCGTGGCCCTGAAGTGCAAAAGCGTACCTTGCACATAACCAGAATGACGCTTGGCCCGAGAGAGAGAGAGAGACTGGGGGGAGGATGCAACCTACAAAGTACAAACCGAGCAAGAATGGCAAATGCTATTCCACATTCCATTCATTGAGGAATTGAGCTGCGGCCCTGCAAGACGGAGAGGGTGGGGACCCGGGCTCCCTCTTCGCCCTCTAGTATAGTAGACATGAGACTAACAGACAGATTAGGTGGCTCTGCCATGTCATTGGCGAGAAATGGGTGGAACAGCCAGCCCAATACGATTTCGGCTCCTGGTCCGGAAAGAAGTTTGAGTCGAACAGCCCATAACAAGGTGTGTGCGTGCGCACATGGTGCATGATCATGGACCAAAGAGACGCAAAAGCCCAGAGCCAATGACTTGGTCGGCGACAAGGAGTGGCGACGGTCTAGCGCGGCTGCGTGAAGGAGCCCCGGCGACGGGCCTGGGACCGGGCGGCACTCAGCCTCTTTTTCCGTGGCCTGTACGTTAAGGCCCCATCGTTAATCCATCGTGTGACTAATACTATGTATGTATAATAGTATTTTTCATAGTAGGTTAGTGACTTTGAAAGGGGGAGGGGGAATAACAAGGCCCTCCAGAGTACATAGGATTGCCCATCCTCGTGAATCCATCGCCTGTTTTGGCAGAGACATCTGTCTCATAATTACCATCCTGAACCTGTCATGAGAAGCGTCATGAGAACGACTCATGTCGTTCGCATGCATGTCCTCTTTGGCGAGAGCCCCCGCGACTAAGTGAAATTACTCGCAGCTTGAAGGATGATGATGAGCGACCCTTTTTTCTTCTTCTTCCTCTTCATCACCTTCTTCTTGTTCCAATCCCAACACTGGAAAGACCCCACCCTGGGATTTTTTATTTATTTAAAATGATGTACAGACTCAACGTCGACCCACATTCTCTCTGCACGACATGGTTCATGGTGCATATGTATGAAGTCCTTCCTGCGCGACGGGAGGCCTTGAGCAACATCCATTGGAAGGATTTCTCGCTCTCTGCCACCCAGCCTTGTTGTGACGGGCGTCATGCATGCATGTAAGTAGCCCCATCTGCCTGCCATGAGTCGTGTTCTTAGACAGTACTTACATACTAATACTAGAAGAACATTTCTTTCCAGTTGGTGTTTTCTTTTCTTCGTTGACATGAATCTTATGTGACTTGGGGGTAAATTGGGTGAAGCATGCAACCAGTTTTTTCTTCGTCTTCTTGCCTTTCTTTCTTTCTACTCAGGCTGTCCTACATAATATGATATATATTTGTTGTAGTTCCATGTCCAACATACATACTATACTTATATACATACTTAGAGTACTTATATGCAGTACAGTCCCACCCTCTGTGGAGGTCGCCGATTCTCAAAGCCTCGGGGTTGGCATCCCGAGAATCATGCCCGACCTGGCTGCAGGTCAGCCCAGGCCAGTCAGTGTCTTCTTGGTTGATCACACACACGCACGCACACACACAGCTTTGCGTAGGTAGGTAGAAGTTTTCGGGAGAGGGAGGGGGAGGGAGGGGGAGGGGGAGGACGTTCGCGGCATGTCATGATTGGACGAGACAGAAGGGCCATCATGAACCTATGAGAGACCGTGGAAGAATGATCTTTTTTTCGTCCTCTTTTTTCCCTTTTACCTTCTTTCTTTCATTCAGTCCATTTCTCTCGTATTTTTATTCCCCTCTTTTTCCTTTTGTCCACCAGGATTGTTCACAGAACGAGGTCTGTGTGGCACCGTACCGACTCTCTCTCTCTCTCTCTCTCTCTCTCTCTCTCCCTCAGCGAACAGTAATAGTACTACTTACTACTCATCTCAAACTCCAAGGGCAACTTGAGGCGATCTAGACGAAAGAAGGGGGGGGGTCTTTGTCACATCCGACTCGACACCCTCAGTTCCAGCCCAGTGCTTGGCGTGATGACTTGCACACCCCGGCTGCATTTCGCATATGCGCGACCCGCGTTAGCACAACACACACATCCCCCGCCCCCTTCCCTTGGACGAGTCGCTTATCGAGCGCGATCCGCGGAGGTCTCGCTCGGCTAGGCCTCTTTTTCTTCATGTCTTTTGTCTTACTTGGGAAAAGAAGGCTTCACCTGTACCACACCACACACACACCCGCATCCCCCCCCCCTCTTTTTTTCTTTTTTCTTTGGTAAGAAAAGAGGGTGTCCTCTCACCAATTTCCCGGGGTCCAACAGAAAGGACATATTTTCCAAAAGGTTCTTACCAACGGGCGTCCTATGTGTCTAGCTGACCAACCTGTCACGTCTCATCGTGGGTTCGGAAAATGGCTGCGGCGCGGTTGTCTTCCCCCTCCTCCTTCTCTCGCCTTTCCCGCCATCATCCTCATCATTGCCAGCCAGATCCCTCCTTAACTTACACATTGTATCTATCAGAGGGTACCCCGTAATTACGTGCGCAGCGCGGGAGAGAGAGGGCGGGGGGAAAGAAAGAGAGTGTCTCGTGGAATACAAAGATGACTAGCTTGATCCTTCGGGCCTCACCATGATCATGAATTGCCGAGGGTCATATAGTCCGTTGCCGCAATTCACATTCCCTCGACGGTGAGGGGGTTCTCTTATCTGCGAATGGACTCAACCCCTGCACTGTGTGGTCTTATTTAGCTCTCGATAATTATTATCTGGCGTCCTTGTCCGTCTTTCCGTCGTCGCACCCTTCGTGCTCCTCGAAGCAGGAGTTCGACCAGTGGGGGGGAGAGAGAGTGTGTAACCACCCCTCCAGGTGTCTCATTTCTTTGTGCTCCTACTACCATGACTACCAATCAACCAACCAACCACCCGACCACCCTCACGCCAGGCCAGGCCAGGCCAGGCCACAGCAAGCAGCCCCTTGTTGGTACCAACGGTGATACTTTAAAGCTCCCAACCTGTTGGGCCTCTCTCTCTTTGGGCTCTGATTCTTTCTCTGGCGGTAAGAGATCGACATTGAAAGTGACGGAACAGCGTCTGCGTGTAAGCATTTAGCGCCCTCGGCGCCGAATACATCCCTCTATATTGTTGAGGGATCATAGTCACCTGATTGATATTCATCCCTTTCAGCCAGAGACCTCCCTCGGGGGGTAGATGGGTGTGTGGGTGTGTGTGTTCACGAATGAAAACCCGGAGAGAAAGATGCAGGCGAAGTGGGTAGGGATTACAAGAAATTTTGGAATAGCTTTGCTTGCTACACACAGTCTCATGGACTCTTCAGCCCCTTATTTACTGACTGAAAGTACTGTCCAGAGCAGATTTTGTTATGCACTTATTATCCCCTCCGTGTGTATGAGATTTATACGTTGCATCTGTATTTTCTCTCTCTTTATCTTGGGGCAGCCAGATACCCTCCAGCATAAGCACTTTATAACCTTGGCAGCATGAAGGTACTCGTACCGAAGAAAAAGAAAAAGGATCATCACGATCTAAACGAGGCTTGGCTGTAGGATTCGCAGTGCTTTTCTGATTTGCGGAAGAGGATGAGGAAGAGACGGGGGAAGGGGGAGGGGGATTGCATGGATCCCTTCAAGGTGCACAGCATACATATTGCATAATAAGGCTGCTTACACAGCAACGAAACAAAAAAAGGAACTGATTACTTAGCAAGTTCAAGAAATTCTAGGCCTCTCTCTCAAAAGCTTTGAACGAGAGCCGAACAGGCGAAGGATCAGCGGCAGGTCGTCAAGGGTTCAGATCTGGGTCAGGGCACCCGCCTTGTCTTTCCCCCCTTTTCCTTCTCACCGACATGGTGGTGAGACTGGGTTTGGTGGATATTGATATGCTGCAGCCCAGAGATCCTATGATGGATGGTGGGTGGTGCATGGCTGAGGTGTATCATATAGTATGTGGATGGCGACTTTGACTACTTACGTTTGTTTTGGTCAACGATCTTGAAAGCCCAGGATGGATAGATGGATAGGGAGCGAGACAGGACCAGTCAAAGTCCTTGTCTACTATTTGCTGGCTTACACCATTAGATCCTTCGTCGGTCACATGAAATTTCCCCAGCCTCTTTCTCATTATTGGGTACCGGCAGCGTTCTGTTGCTTATAGTTAAGGCTCAATATTGACGACCAAACATCCTCAGCAATTATTATTGCCACAAACATTAACTCCTTCACCAACCCAAAGGTATCGCAATGTTGGTAAGCCAGCCAGTCACTCAGAGTACACTCTTTACCTTTATTATTCATATGAATGAGTAGAACATGGCGTCATGCTGACCAAGAGTCCAGACTTCTCAAGCTCACACACACACACACACGCTCTCACCGCAACGTACCCAGTGCTGCAGCGAGCCGCACTGCAGTATTAGTGGCCAGCAACAAATCAGAGGCTCAGGAATTAGCCGCCCACACTGAGAAGCGCCGCCAGGGCCAGGGCCTCACATCTTCTCTCGCCACCCCCCTCCCCTTCTTCTTCTCTCTCTCTCTCTCTCCCTCTCTCTCTCTCCACGATGACGCCCTCTCATCCTGGTCCTATCCGTCTCCTCCCAGTTGACACATAGTCATGACTGGATGACAAGAAAGAGAGAAAGAAAAAGTCCACCTAAGCTAGATCCCTTGTCATCTCCCCCGTCCCCCCCCCCAAAAAAAAAGCCCCACGCTGGCGCTTAAATTTTCCCCCCTTCACCCATCTTCGTCTTGCCGCCCCGCGCAATAAACGAGATCTCAAGATGCATCATGCACGACTGGCATCTCAGGTCTAGGTTCAGGGGTGAAGGGGCTCATGGGGGAAGAGATCTTTTGAATGGCACCGTCCCATCGCGCCGGCACATGGATGGCCTGGTCGGTCTGGTCGGTCTGGGTAACAAAGTACTTTGCTTTGCCCTTACCTGGGGCGTCCTGTTGTACCCCTGAGAGAGGAAAGAGGGGGGGAGGGGGAGGGAAGGGACATTTGTTGTTGTTGGTGGTGGTGGTGGCGGCGGCGGTCTAGGACCCAGGCAGTCGGGTCGCAGGCGCTTCCACCACCAGGGGGAGTTCACTCATTTGTTGAGGTTGCGGTGAGCGGCAGGTATGCAGGTATGCGTGGATATTGTGTACGGAGGGAGTGTGGCTGAAGGTCCTTGTGGGCGTTACGCGGGGCAGAGGTCACACGGAAAATTCTGTGCCAGCCGTCGTTGAGAAGAAGAAGGAGGGGTTCAGAAATGTCCATCAACAGGCACACTGTTGGCCGAGAAACCTCGTCGTCGCCTCGCCCTCCTGTCGAAGTGCTGACCACATCACCACGAGGGCGCTTATGTACAGTCTCTTCCGAGCGGCTACCCACCGATGTCTGGCCAGCAGGAGCAGTAGTCGTCTGTCCTATGTACTTGCATGCATGTGAGTGTGGTGGTCCAAGACGGGGGGGAAAACAGGCAGGGGCATACATACAGACACCCAACTCAAAAACCAAACAACATGACCACCATTGCCGGTTTAGAAAATGAACAAGCTTTGACTAGCACTCCCTAATCGGTCAGCTATAATAAGAAGCGGCTACGCAGGGTGACGAGATGCGGCTGCAGGACAGGTAACTTGTCTATCCCAACGACACATAAGAGGCCCCGTGCATCATCAACCTATCAAACGCCCCCTTTCCCATCTCACCTTGGTAGTTGTCAGATGCATATGTTGAAACAACTGGTGACTGCAGGGAAACGAACCTTTGTTGTGACTGTTTCGTTCTCCCTCCCTTTCCCCCATTTGGACCCAGCGCCTAGGTTCGGTTGATGGTGGGCTCCTGTATCTTGAAGTCATGGCTTGCGTACCGGTACGAGGCCAACGAGGTCGATACCCGCTGGGTACTTGATGAATGTTTGCGATCAATGTTAAGGTACATCCAATCTTGTCGTAGAACATGTAGGCTATGATACAACAATAGGGAGAGGAGGGTGATGATGCCCGAGAATAGAATTGCTCGTGTTACATTGCGTCTCGCAGAATAATATACGAAGGTCCTTCATCATCAGTCTCCATCCTGAAAATAGCGTGGCATGGATGATGATGCACTCAGCAGGAGGGGACTGCGCAAGAATCACCACCATCACCACCACCACCACCACCAGCAGCAGCCGCCCTCGCCTCACTTCTTCTGCCTCTTGGTGCTCTTGTCGGATGTCGCGCTGAGGACGCTAGCGCTTCGCTTGTTCCGAGGTCCACCACTACTCCCTGGCCTGGTGGCACCCTCCTCCTGCTTTACGAGCGGTGTTGGTTGGTCTTCACCCTCAGCGGCTGCAGCAGGCCCGTCGCCGTCGCCATTTGTAGTCGGTGCTTCTTCTACCTTTGCCGCCTTGGCTGCTGCTGCATCCGTCGTCGCAGGCGCTTCAACGGCGCCAGCAGGTTTTGGGTCGCTGCCTTTGGCCTTCGGGTCGCCGTCCGTCTCTGCCGGCTTATCGTGCTCCTCAGCCGTCGTCGTAGCAGTAGCGGCTGCGCTTTCAGAGGTGGTGGTGGTGGTGGTGGTGGTGGTGGTGGACGCCTCACCATCCTTCTTCTTCTTCTTCTTGTCGTCGGCAGGCGGCTGCTCGTCGGCCTGGCCGTCCAGACCCAAGGCTGCTCTCGCCTTGGCCCGCTCTACCTTCTTCGCCTCCTCGATCTTGAGCTCGTTCTCGAGCTTGTCCTTTTGTTTTCTCAGGTCCACCAGGCTGGTGACGGCGAGCACGAGCTTCTCGTACTCGGCCACGACCGTCGCGGTGGGCATGTTGAGACGCACGGGGATACTGAGCTCGTTGAGGACATGCTGTATCCGTGCCTGCTGCTGGCCGCTCTTGTGGGAGAACAGCTTGTTGACCCGTTCGTAGCGGAACGTCGGTCCAGAGCTGAGCCGCTCGTGCGTCGAGACGCCGTAGATCTGCTCTTCGTACTCGCTGAGCTTGCGCCTCTCGGGCGGTGGCTGTCCCTTCTTGTTGCCCACGGGCGTGGGCTTCTCGGCGCCGATCGAGTCGCGGTGACCGGCTGACTGGGCGGCGATACTCTCGCGCCGACTCGGTGCTGTCTCGGACACTGCGCTCAACGGTTGGGCATTTGCACCCGCACCCGTAGCCGGGGTCGCGGTCTCGGGCCCGGTGAGGGGCTTGCGCTTCCTGGCTTGGCTCTGGGTCTGCAGTGTGTTCAGCAGCTGCGAGAGGCCGGCGCTGCCCCTGAAGGGACTGATGTCCTGGTCCGCGTGGGGATGGTCCAGCCTCTGGTAGAGTTCCCTGCGCTCCTCGTTGAACCTCTCGGCGCGGGCCATGATGCGCTTGACCTCGATGAGGAGCGATTCCTCCTCCTTGGCCTCGGCTTCTGTCCTCGACATGGTGTTCAGGGCAAACCTCTTGCGCTGGGCTTCCTTGTCCGGGTCGAAGTTCAGCATCATGGTGTGCATGTCCCATTCGAACTGCGTCATGTACTGCTTCGGCTTCTGGACCTCCATCATCTTGGCGGCCACCTCGTAGTACCGTGCCTTGAGATCCTCCATGGTCCGTTGTCTCGGGGCGGGGACGACTGCCGTGCTCGACCCATCCATGTCCATATCGTCGGGTTGTTTCGGCGAGTACTCAAAGCGATCCCAGATGAGGGGCCACCGCAGGTCAAAGTCCCTGACCAGCTGGAACAGATAGTCGGTCTCGTCCTTGGTCCAGTCGTCGCTCTGTAGCTTTGCCTCGTACTGCTCCTCGTTGTAGTCGGGCACCTGGACCTTGACGTTGAACCTCGCAAACGCCGAGTCCTCAACCTCAGGCTCCTCCTTTTGCTTGTCGCCCCCTTGCTCTCTGCCCTCTGCAGCCCCTTCTCCTTCTCCTCCTCTTCCTCCTCCTGCAGTTTCACCCTCTACTGTCGTGCTTCCATCAGCCCGGTCTGGCCCTGCCTCTGACTTGCGCTTCCAGTGCCGTAAGATCAAGCTGTTGTCGTCGCGTGCCGAGTTTCGGAAGGCCCGTAGTTCCCATTTCGAGGCTGGTTTGCGATTGATCTGACGACGCTTCTTGTAGAGAGAGACTTCGGGTACGATGGCAATCGGTGTATCGCCTCCAAGGCTCTGAACCTCCCGTGCAAGTCCCTTTAGGTTGGACCTTGGAGCGGTGATCTTCTGCTTCTTGGAAGGACGGGGGTTCAAGCCCTCAGAAGGCAGGTTGAGGACATCGCGAACATCGTTAGAGGTCATGGCGGGGGTCTCGGCTCTGTTGACGTCGACGGTCACCGCTGGTATCGATTGTCAGGCTGGGCCTCGAGACAGTGGATGAACTGGACGATTTCAATCAACCATGGATTGAGAGGAAGGACATGAATGGAGCGAGGGGTTCGAGATGGAGAAAACCGTTTGCGAGGGGGTCGCGTTCGATGGATCTGGGTTGTATGATGGGTTGGTTGGCTGGATTGCCCATTTCAGTTCCACGTCTGCCATCAAAACCGCGTTCTGCAGAATAATAAAGTGGAGGCACGCACAGACCATCTGCTTACGTGATGGTGGCCTGTCCTCCCTTCCGGAGGGGCAGCGTGGCAGGTTTAGGGGGCACGGGGGGGAGCTTGGGCCTGCCACAAGTGCCATAGTGGACCTGGACCTGCTGGAGTTACGGGGCCTTGGAACCCCTGCACATGCATTTGGAGACCGTGGCTCTTCGATTCTCGACCACCGAGAGCCACTGCAAGCAGGGCCTGGAACAGCATCACATCTTCCTTTCTCCTCGCACGACGACGCGACAGACTGACTACACACAACCACACGTCTCGCCCTCGAAAGATCAATTGATTGATTGCGCTATCCTCCGTTGGGCCTAACCCCCCCAAGTTCAGTGCAAGTTTCCCGTTTGAATCCGACGGGACAAAACAGACAATGAGGGCCTTCTTCCCCCTCGTGGCCTTGAGCTCCCTTGCTCAGGTCACCCAGGCCCTCTACTTCTTTCTTGACGGCACTACCCAGAAGTGTTTCTACGAGGAGCTGCCCAAGGACACTCTGGTGGTTGGACACTACTCGGCAGAGGAGTATGACGACCAGAGACACGCCTGGTGGAAGCATGATGGCATCAGCATCTTTATTACTGTGGATGTATGTTATGTTTTGGAATGAGGGCGTCGACAACCGTCTTTCGCCCTCTCCCAATCCCTTTAGCCCTGGTCGAAACCGATTCTAATGCGCACGGGCGCGTGTGCCCCCCCGTCTCGTACAGGAACTCTTCGACAATAACCACCGCATAGTAACGCAGAAGGGTGGCGCGGGCGGCCGCTTCACCTTCACTGCAGCCGAGGCTGGCGACCACAAGATTTGCTTCACCCCCTCCTCCGACAGCGGCAAGACGGCCTGGCTCAGCACCTCCAATCCCAACGGCGGCATCAAGCTGACCCTCGACATGACCATCGGTGAGACCAGCGTGATCGAGAGCTCCGACAAGGACAAGCTGGAGGATATCCAGTCGAGGATCAAGGACCTGAACTCGCGGCTGCAGGATATTCGCAGGGACCAGGTCTTTCAGAGGGTACGCTTTCTCCTTATATAAGTTTCTTCATATGACAAGCGTGGACTTGGACTCGGGCTATTTGTGGCTCTTGGGGTGGGCGCTAACTTGAGAAATAGGAACGAGAAGCCGAATTCCGTGACCAGTCTGAAGCTACGAACTCGCGTGTGGTCCGGTGGATGCTCATCCAATTGGTTGTTCTCGGCGGTACCTGCGCGTGGCAGCTCTCTCACCTTCGGTCCTTCTTCATCAAGCAGAAGCTCACTTGAGAGGGAGTCCAGAAAAATAAGAAGAAGCAGAAAAACAGAAGCTGCACGTTTCACGACGCTGAACGTATGTTATGGACTAAGGACAAAGGAGGGGGACCCGGACACGGAAAAACCTACGTTCTCAGTGAATGAGACAAAGGCGTTGGTCTGACCAGCGTTTTTGGTTGAAATGATATATACCTATACTTATGGCGAGCCTCAGAAGACGATCATGCTAGATCGAGTATATTGCGGGGAAAGAAGAAAAAAAGATGGGAACTTACCCCCCCCCCCCAATGGGAGCATTTGCTACTTTGCTTGCGCTGTCCCATAGGCCTTTGCTTCGTGTTTGTCTTTCATGTCAACGATGGGAAGAATCATGATCAATCTTCTCTATCAATACCGCTACCTACTAATAATGTGGAACCACGTGTGACCATCGCTTTGAAAAACGCCGCCATGAGCCGATTCGGATGAAGAAATCAACGCATCAAGCTGAGCGAAAAATACGACTTCCTCCACTACACTGCCGTATTTCACTTCTTCTCCCGCCAGCTACGTCCTGCACTTCCACTGACTTCGGCGATGGCTTGAACTACCTCGACGATCATGTGAAGGATTCGAGGTGCTTCCAGCAGCAGCACCGCCACCCGACGCGTCCTCAGGCCCCAGAGACACCATACACACTTGAGCTCATTGTTTCAGGCCTTGTATATGTATTGCGGGGCCTTCTTGCGAGGGGCGAGGGCCACCAGCTCCTCCAGGGTGCGCCTGCAGTCTTCGAACAAGCCGAGGGTCAGGCTGATCTTGGGATGTGGGAGCTTCAGCAGATCGTCCACCTCGCGCCTAGTCAGGTTCTTGCTGATGGCCTCCCTGATCATGTCGTCTTCTGCTTGCGTGAAGGACAGGTATTGGTCAATGCGCTTCTTGATCTCGCCTGCGTGCATGGCGGCTTTGGCCTCGGTAGACTGCTCAACGTTGACCATCAAGTCATTGGCTACCTGGGCGGGATCTTTCCCTGGTTGTGTAGAGTTCGATAATGGCCTTATCATCTTCCTCAGTGAAGTGAGCCGCCGTGATGTGGTTGCGGGTCCTTTTTCCCTCGATCAAGGATAATCTCATCATCACCTCGGCCTGGCCCAGCTCCATCGCATCGGAGATTTCGCGGATAAGCATGTTCGTCCTCGTCCTCGTCATGAGCATGTCTCTCTTGATCGGTGGCAGATGGTACAGAGCCATGAGGTACTCAACATCCGATCTCGACATCTCCCTTTGGCCAGGAGCTACTGGTTAGGCACCTGCAGCGCCACTTGAATTATTCTTAGTAGTAGTAGTATCATGGCCACGGGCCTGTTCGGCCCTCGGTGCTATCTCCAGCGTGGAGGTCGAGGGGTTTAAGTGGATGTCCTCTTCTCGAACTCCAAGTATATTGAATATGGCCTGGTTACTCATCCGAGCATGAGGGTTGAAAGAGATTGCTTGTGCCACACCCGCGCCAGGCTGGGAGGATCCAGCGATGATTCTTTGCGGTGCTTGTCTTGTCTGCCGGTTTGTCGGAAGGCGGTGATATGCTGGGTATCGAAGATATAATGGACGATATGATTGACTCGTATCAGAGGGGCCAAATAGTGTAGGCACCTCGGATAGAGGTGTTTTCCAGGCACGATAATTTAGGTTCTCTTCCTGATATGTTTCCAGGAAGTCAAAAGAATGGCGGACTGGATTCTCAACATTTCGGTCCTCAAGCCCTCTTGCCGGATCTGACCACTTGCAAATGGTTAGTATGGGTTTTGAAGGAGGTAACATTGGCGAGGCTGATGATGATAGATCGTAAAATAGTCCTCTGGTTCAGGACAAGTCGAATGTTTGTTGAAAATGGATGTGTGTTAGGTGCTTGATGTAAGTGAAACGTAAGAAAGTCATGATCAGGGCAGCTTGTCTTCATATTGTAAATGCAAGAAAATGTGACCTATTGCGAAAAGGTAGATTTATTTAAACACATATATAGACACACCCACACATATATTTATGTAGATATATATGTCCGAACGTGAGCAAGAAAGTACATGGAACAGCGTCAGAGTGAGAGGGAGAGAGTGAGTGTGTGAGTGTGCAAAACAGTCTCCCACATCTACGTAACACCGTTAAAGGTATATTCACTGTTGACGAGGTTGGCGAGTAAGTAAATAATTATCAGATCAACAAGGCTGGACTCCTGTTGCCAGGTTGACATCGTATGTTATTCAATAACGTTAAACATGGTGAACACGGGGCCATTTAAGTAACAAATTGAAGTCTGTAACTCGAGTTTCCTACAATGAATCCTTTCAGAAATAGATTGATAACCTGAAGTAGTAATTAATAAGGTAATAATGGTATAGAGAGACCCGTCAATTTGGTCCCCTTTCCCTCCTCTTACACATGACAAAATCAAGGATAATTACACCTCCTCACGCCGTCCTCCCTAAAAATCTCCAAGAAGGGTGCCTCGCTCGAGAAGACGAGGAAGCCGTTGCGACAATCCTGGGTTTCCGTTGCCCAAGTGGCCCCTCCACTCTTCCAGGCCACCAAGTTGCCATCGTTGCCACCGTGGTACACCAGATCGGCGGCACCAGGTCCATAGCGGTTCATGGCCCACTGGACGTGTCCGTTGGCGGCGTAGACCACCAGGTTACCGTCCGGCTGGTAGACGAAACGGTTACCGTTCTCGAAGATGAGGAAGGGCGTGTTGCTGGGGCTGGCCCGGAAAGTATCCCCCCTAAAGGAGACGGAGTGACGGCCCGAGTGCACGCCGTTGTTGAACCTGATCTGCTTGGCGTTTTCGATGGCCTGGGCCTTTTCCTGCTCAAAATTCTGTCTGGCTGCGTCCATGTCTCTCTTGCTCGAGTTCCTGATCTCTTCCACGTCTCTGTTGGCCTGGTCCTTTGTCAGCTGGAGCTCCTTCCTGGCCTGGTCAAGCTCTTGTCTGGCGGCATTAATGGCAGCATCCGTCGCAATAGCATCCGTGTCGTAGACGGGAGCGGCCTCGCGCACTGTCGTGGACAGCTTGGTCGAGCTCGAGTCGCCCCAGATGACACCCAGCCTCAGGATACCTCCATTGGTCTCATCCAGGGAGATACGACCAAAGAATCCCTTGAACGTGCCCCGGCCAAAAGCGGAATCAAGGAAGACCGTCTTGATGCTCTCGTACTCGATGCCGTCCTTTCTGACCCGGTCGACAGCAAGGACTTCATTCTTGATGGCCTGGCCGAGTAGCCTGCGTCCGCGGTTGGTGTACATGCAGACGGAGAGGACTCGCACGGCATCCTCTGGCTTGAGATCGCCTCTCACAGTGGGTACGCCAACCTCGATGGCAGCAGAGGTGATACGTTCACCTGGCTGGAAGTTGCTGAGGGTCTTTGGCGTGAGTTTTCCTGCGGACTGTAATTTTATTAAATACAATTAATTTTCCGAGTCAGTCTTCGCTGTTGGTCATATAAAATCAAGCAATGGTTGTGGGTGAGTGAATAAGATGACTTACCAGTCCCTTTCTCAGAATAAGTCCGTTCTCGTACACGACCTCGACAGACCCGACACAACCCCATGGCGTGATACCAATAGTGATGGACTCGACCTGCCACTCGGGAAAGAGGAACTCGAGATTGTTGAAAAAGTCACCCTTCTCCGTGTTGGGCGTGGCTCTCGAGACTTGCAGATGCTTACCAATCCCGGGGCTCTTCTTCCTGATCTCGTCCAGAGACGTTGTCTCAGCCATGGTCAGGTCCTGGTCTATCTGGTACAATGGCGGTGAGTCGTTCTCCAGCTTCTCCTGGTCGATCTGCTCCTGTTTCAGGTCCTCCTCCGTCTGCGTCTTGGCCATGATCCTCCTTCCGGTGAGCGGGTCCGACTTGGGCTTGAGTGCGTCTGGAACTTTGGTGGCGGGCAGCCGCGTCTCGAAGAGCAGAGGTGCCTGGAAGGGCTCCTCGTGGTCCTCGTCTGTCGCGAGCTTGGGGTCCTTCTCGATCTGGTCGACCTCGTTGACTATAAACGCCATCTGCCTGCGGATGAACTTGCGCGCCTCGCTGAAGCCGCGCAGAGAGGCATCAAATCGAGAAGTGTCGAGGGCGGCAGTAAGGGCAGCTGCATACCTTTTGGCAGTCACGAGGGCATTCTGGTCGCCCGAAGCAGCAGCCTGACCCATCGCCGTGATGGCCTTGGACTTGCTGGGCGTATCCGCTTCTCCTTGGGTGGTGGTGCCGTTTTCACCGTCATCTGTGCCTGTCCAGGGCTCAATCTCCAAAGTTTTGCTCTGGATCCGGTAGACATCGTCCCCGAGTTTCTTGTACAGGGACTTGTACGACATGAAGGCATCCATCAGCACGTTGGTGTAGATCTGCGCATTCTCATACTGGAGAGGAGAATATTGCGCGGGCTTGAGCGAGACAAAGCTTCGCAGGCTCTCGTACTTGGTCAGGATGGCATGTGTTCTCTGCGGGCAGTCGGCAACGAGGCTGGGGAAGCGGGCAGCGGCCTGCATGACGCTCTGGATGTTCCATGGCTGCTCCATCGGCTTGATGTGGCCACCGCCGCACCAGCTCACCTGGATGGTGGTCTCGGTGTTCATCTCCAAGTTGGTCCTGGCGATCCCCACGTTGGCCTCTGCGGTGATATCCACCGGTCCAGCTGTCAGGGCGACCTTTGCCTCGGCCTGGATGTCCAGCAGCTTGGCCTTGTTGTGCACTTTCATGCTGATGATGGCGTTGAACTCGCCTCCTTCTTGGAAGCCAGAGATGAAGCTGTCTCCGTACACCTTGTTGAAGTCATCTGAGCCGATGCCTACAGAGCGCATGGGATTATAGACAAGGGCGTCTTTGAAGTTGACCGTCTGATTGACGACCTTGACGGAGATGTAAAAGTTGAGGTCGCTCTCCTTGAATTTGTCCGAATCCACAAACGATCCTCGACCAGAGCCGCCAATCTTGGCCATCTTAACCGAGAGCGCTCCAGAGATGGCCATGTCGTCTGTGACATCGCTCAGCCTGTCGATGAACCTGCTCGAGTACGTGACCGTCTGGCTGGGCCCCCTCGCTCCGCTGGCGTCGAAGTTGTACTTCTCGTCGCTGGCCGCCATGCCGTCGAACCGATCCGCAAACTGGTTCTGCGCCTTGATCTTGTTGAGGTCCTCGAGGGTCAGCGCATCCTTCTTGGCCGCCACAGCCTCGGCGATGGCCTTCTGGGCTGCTGCACGGCGCGCTGCCTCATATTCCCTCTTCTCCTTACGTATCTGCCTCTGCTCTTCGCGCTCCTCTGCCTGGCGCTCTCGCTCTTCCTCCCGCGCCTGGAGCTCAAGTTTTCTCTGGTACTCCCGCTGCTCGCGCATGCGTTCCTTCTCCTGCTTCAGCATCTCGAGTTTTTCTTGCTTGTCCAGGCGGGCCTGCTCGAGCTCGACTTCGCCCAGTGGCTTCTGGGCGACAACAATTGCATCTTTAGATCCCCGTTTGGGGATATCTTTCACCTGGAATTTGGTAGATGCCGTCTTGTTGGTTCCTGTGCTGCTTGATTGGGTGACTTCTTGTTTGTTGCCGACTGATGAAGAGCGAAGTCGGGACTTGGGACCAGCGGGCTTCTCTGGCTCGGCCTTCTTTGCAGCAGCAGCAGCAGCAGCCTTCACTGGGGCGACTTTTCCAGTGGCAGACGTCGACGTGGCCGCGATAGCCTTGATTGGCTTCTCGTCCGTGGGAGCCTCGTCGCTGTCTTCTTTTGTGGCCTCCTCGTCATCTTTCTCAGCTGAGTTGCTCGTCTCGGCTTTGTCCTTCTCCTCAGCCTCGTCATTTTCAGCGGTATCCTCTTTGGCCACATCCACAGCAGACTCAATCTCACTGCCACCGGCGTCGGATGCTTCTCCGTCTTCTTCTTTTGGAGCATTCTCATCGGCAGCCTCGACTTCTGCATCTCCAGACGCCTCCTCTGTCGATCCATCTCCGTCGCCTGCAGCAGCATCGTCCGCCGCCTGGGCGTCCGCATCAGTCTCCTCAAGATTAGCAGCAACAAGAGCAGCATCATCTCCAGACTGAGCTTTGGATTTGGCGACGATGGAGTTGTCATCATCGCCTCCTGAGGCTTCCAAGAGCTTGGCTGCAGCGACGGGGCCTTCGTTGACGACCTCCTTGATCCTGTTCCAGACACTGGGCTTTCCCGAACTCTCTGCTACGATGCGCATCGTCGTGCCATCGTTTGTGATGACGTTCTCGGCCCTGTTGGGGTCGATGACGACGGCATCATCCACACAGATCTGTTGCGTGTAGGAATTGAACCTGGGGCCTCGCGTTAGCAATGGTTTGGTTATGGAATAGAAGATCTGAGCGCTTGGAAGGAGGGGAAGGAATCTTCTTACCCTTGCCCAAGCCGCATGGCATTGGTGTAAGGTGCTAAGAGCAGAGCCATTTTGAGACGCTGCTATGTTTGAGAAGTAATGTAATGAAATGAACTGTCTTTTATGTGTGTGGTTGGGTATGTAATGGGAAGATTTATTGAACAAGTGGTGATGGAGAGGAATATTCAACCATATTCACCAAGGGCGCAGGGCAGATACATGTAATTTATATATGATTGTCACTTGCAACACGTGGAACATGGTCGCCCACCATATTCAGAGACTGCATGTGACCTTCCCTGGTCTAGATGTAGACCTTCCAAGAGTCGGCTCGACCACTCAGTTTATGGGCCTCTGGTTTTAGCCCCATGAGCTGAGAATCTGTGAATATTTGTCGGAGTACAGTAGTATGTGTTTTTTCCATAGTGGAGATTTGCAACGAGACTATTGCAATTAGTGCAGAGGTTCTCAACTCTCAGGGTCCGGCATCCAGAACACGAAAGATGATAAGGGTATAATATCATTTGACTGGCTTGGGTTGCATTATAACTATCGTGAAGTAAAAAGTGGAATCTCAGACGCCACAAGCCGCAGGACTAGACCCGCCGGCCCTCCGAGTGGTCTCCTTTTCGAAAGCTAATATGCCATCTAGACCTCCTCGTGCAAGGGGACATGACCAGATGTGTGAGGCTGGAAGCAGATGGATCGTGTTCAGCTGTGCAGGGAGACCAGCTCAGCTTGTGGAGACTTCTCTTCGATAGTTTCACTGCCTCTCTCTCTCTTCCTAGGTGACCGATCACAACATGAAGTGAATACTACTCTTATTGTGATGACTGGGGGGGTTTTTTTTTGACACGTCTTTGTGATTAATTACATCAAACAGGCGGTAATCATCGCAACTTTTCATTCTTTCCCTTTCCCTGTCTTGCGCTCAGACCTCCTCGTGGTGAGAGGCTGAAACTTGTTCAATCACCGATCGAACGAGCCCTGTGGAATACTAAGGCTTGGACACAGTCAGGAGGGCATTTGAGCTGGTCCCCCTTTCCCTAGAACCTTGGTAAATTCTGGCCGTCCAGCTTTGAGCTGCACTCAATCAGACTTTTGAGGAAGTCTTGATCATTTGTAATTGTCGATTACGACTACGTTTGAACGGACCGCCATCATGTCACGAACAAGAATCCAAGATGATGAATTCGAAGACTGGCTCCAACTAGACAGCCAAGACGACAACTGGGTCGCCCATCAGGCCGCTCTAGGTGTACCGCTCACCCTACCGTGGAAGAGAGAGAAAATCAGGCTGGGAACTTGCTTCCAGTCTCGTCTACAGCACGGCGATCCTTGGCTCAAAGAGAACCCCTTCATCTTGTCGGATCTCTACATGATTCCAAAAACCCTGCGGAGCGAATACGGCAGCACCTCTTCTTTCCATTCCGTCAATACAAGTCGCAAGTCTGAGACGGGAGATCACCTGAGTCTGGGCTTTGGTTTGGGTGTTGGCCTGCCTTTTTTATGTTCCGCGTCTGTCAAGGGAACATATGACGAGCATGTCCAGAACAACGATGATGTGAGTCAGGCCCAGCGTCGCCTGCTCAAAAGAGGGGCTCCTTTTTTAACTTCTCTTTCTTTTTGTTGTTACTTTACTGATATGAGAAAACCAAAGTCGGACAAAAGCTCCATCCGTGCCAGTGTTCGTAGTGCTACTGTGCAGCTTGAGCGCAATCCAAGGCTGAGCCACGAGGCAATGGCGATGCTCAAATACGGCGGAGGATACGAAGCCTTCACAGAGAAATATGGGGACTACTTCGTTTGGGGGTACCGTCTCGGAGGGGATACCGGCTTGATGGTGAGCAGCTCAAGCTTCTCGAAAAAGAAGGACGAGGCATATGGCATTACTGCTACGGTCGAGGTTCTTCTAGTCGAGGTCAGTGAGACCTGGACAAAAGACATCCACAGCTTCTCCGCCGGCAAATCCATGAGGCTGGTGGGCTACGACACGTTAAGTGATATGAACTGGAACGTTACTACTGCTGAAAACGGGATCAATGCCTTGGTGGACAGGACCAGAGAGATCATCTTGGCCTCGCAGAATATTTTGGAGAGGACGTTGAAAGAGCTCGAGGGGCAAAACATGTCAGACAGGGACGACTTGTCCCATGAGCAGTGTGAGTTCTTGACTGGCAGCGGGCTGGCTGTTGAGCTCGTCCTTCTTCCCATGTCTGCACTGAGAGATGTGGCCCGCTGGACAACGGAAGATAATATAATCTAGCAACATGATATAGGTAGTTTGTACACATAAATACATAGCTTCAGGAATTCTTAGGCGTACGGAAATCTAATCTGGACCAACGAGGACTCTCCAACCACCCTACATATCAATAGTAGCTGTCTACTTGTCGACACAGGCAAATCATACAAATTTAGTGGGAAGAAAAGCATTTGCAGGCACATTCTAGAAGGCAACGATCGTCTCTGCTTATACAATTTACCTGCTGAAAAGCAATCTCTGATGTCTGGGTGACCTTTTGTCAGCCCAACATACATAATGTGAGTTTCAATAATCACTGTTCCATTCGAATTATGACTTGAAATAAATTAAGAGATCATAAGTGACAGACAAAGTACCCCCCCCCCCCCCAAAAAAAAAAAAACAAAAAAAAAAAAATAAAAAAAAAAAAACAAAAAAAAAAAAAAAATAAAAATAAAAAAAAAAAAAAAAAAATAGACTTGTCTTTGGGGAGGGGACGCGTATTGGAAAAAAATACGGCCAACACCACAAAAAAAGAAGGGGAAAAAAAAAA